>JASKDV010024544.1:0-16434 GCA_032466395.1 Aegires albopunctatus | reverse complement strand
GGAGAAAAGTGATACATACTACATGTAACCAGTTACTCCATCATGGCTTTTAACTTAGCTCTTTGACATACACTAATTATATAACAATAAGAGTAACTTTCCAACATATACTAGCTATACAAATCCAAACGTGCAACACCTAAAAAATAATATAGAAAAATGTGAAACAATATTATGATATCTAAAGCTGTGCAAGGTCATATTTTGAAATATCAACTAGTGGAATTATAATTTAACGCTTTTTTTCCATTTTTAGGCCTATCACTGCTCAGATTAGATCGATTTCATTATCTGCAAGACTCCAATTTTTTCTGCATTTCTGTCCTAAACAACCGGAACAACAATCAAATTTAAATTGGATCTAGACCAATTGGAATGTGGTCATATCAAATAATTAAATGGTTTACGTGTGATATTCCAATCGGATCTAGACCAATTTGAATGTGGTAATCATATCAAAATAAGATGTTTGCTTGTGACCTAGATTTAGCCCTATAATCTAAATTTATAAACAAAACAGCTGCATCCTCAATCAAATCGTACAAAGAGTCAAGAGCTAAATTTAGCTCTAGATGTGTGATAGATTCTAGATTCCTAGAGTTAGGATTAGATCTAGATCTAGGGTTAACTACTAGTACATTCAATAAACAGCAACATAAGTTGGTGTGAGTGGAATTCATGCATACTAAGGCAAATTACTGCTTTGTTTTTCCCCCAGAAAAATTGGCCTTTATTTTGCCACTATGATCTAGGCCTTATGACTTAACAGTCTCTGTTTAGTGTGTGTTGGCCATAGTATTTATTAGACCACATTGAAGCATAGTGGTTATGTAGAATCTAAACACAATGCTGGAAGCATAACCATAAACCAAATTAAAAGTCGTTTTTGTTCAAGAAAACTATATATCTGGCTTGCCGGGTGCAATAAATCAACAATAATTTATAATACAATTAATTAATGTACCAACATTCTTTCCCGCGATGTCTCGGGCATTCGACTAGTATTTGTAAATAAGGATAAAAAAATTAACATCAATTTGAAATATGCTGTTAGAATCATCTAGAATGAACTAAATATTATTATATTGTGCAACAATTGATGTTGTAGGAAGTTTAGCAGACGAGTTTCAGGGCTTTGAAGTTTGTTAAAAATTATCCAGGTGGGATTGTTGCTATTTTTAGTCCAGTAATAGATGAATAAATGTGTGACAATAAGACAGTGAGACTAGTGAGTTAAAGTACAGTAAACAGATATAAAGTAAAAGATCTAACAATGGATATGCTATAGAGAAATGTAAGTAAAAAAAAAAATTATCTTCATGTTCTGAAATTGAATAGTTAATATAATGCATTTGCATGGAATTAAAAAAAAAAGATCTTGTACTCATCATTGAATATTGCATAAACTATCAATCTTTTGATGTTATAGTGAACAAACAATAATGAATCACATATATTGCTAAAGAAAGAGGATCATCATAAGATTAATTCGCTGCATTAGACAAAAACTTCTGTTTTGGGCACTTACAACTTACAGGAGTTGATCTAAGGCAGCAAATTGTGAATTATGATCAGAATAATATAATAATAGTAATAATAATAATAATAATAAATGGTACTTAAAGTACCAATCTTATATAGCGCTCAACCCCAGGAAATAGCCAGGCTCTGCTAATAGTGTGAAATACAAAATTCTGATTAGATATTTATATGGAGTTTAAGGGCTCTATCAACTACAAAGTTCATCTCAGAGCCAATGGAAAAAGTAAGATGATAGGTGAGTGAAAAGATAAAAATAGAAGAATAAATAGATTTTAGAAGAGATAAAAGTTGCCAAGGAGGAAAAGAAGCACTTCCAGAAATAAGTACAATACATAACATATTAATAAAGATAACTAAATGGAGAGATGATTTACAGAATTAAAAAAAAAAAAGTCATCTCTCAAAAACAAAACAAAATAACGATGGTCATCAAGCCCCAAAATATACCCTACAAAGACCACCCAGGATTTTCCTAATGCTCTTTGTGTATAAAAACATAGAATTCTAATCACATCAAACTAAATGTTTTCTTCTTATGGCAAGTTTATATTATATTCATACAACATTTATCACCAAACATGGAAATGATTCTATACGATTAAACAACATGGAAACACCCTGCATTTAAAAATTAACAATTTATATTACGATGATGAAAATGTTAGGCTCAGTGAAAGATATATGAGTAGACAATTCAAATTCAACAGAAAAGGAATATACGGTATATGTTCAAATGCAATAAGAGGCACCTGAGAATATTTTTTGGGAACTAAGAAAAAAGAATAATACCATGGGGTTTACAAACAAGAATTATGTCTGATTCAAACACAGCAACAGAAGATTCATATCATAGGTCAACACCAGACTAAGGAGAAGATCTTATTCAACAGGAGTTATTTTTGTGAGAAAATGTCAATGGGACATTTTGTTATTTGGAGTTCTAGGGTTCTATCAACTTCTAGGGTCATCTCAGAATCCATGGAAAAAGTAAGATGATAGTGATAGGAACAAAACAAAAGTAGAAGAAATAGGTTTCAGTATTGGAAAAAAGTCGCCAAGGAGGAAAAGAAGCACTTTAAATCATAAGTAGAATACATTTAGTAATATTGATAACAAAATGGAGAGATGATTTACAAATAAAAATAACATTTAGTTAGTGATTTAATTATTTAGAGTTTAAGGACTCTACCAATCTTTTGGAAAAAAGTAAGATGATAGGCTGCTGGTTAAAAGAAAAAAAACAGATGTAGAAGAAATGGATATGAGAAGAGGGGGAAAAAGTCACCAAGGAGGATAAGTAACACTTCAAATAATAAGTAGAATCCACATATCGTTGATGTTGTTCTATATATTATCATACATTATGTATAAGAACAAATTTTCAAATCTTTGTTTTGTCGCACCAAATAAACTTAAATGAAAGTCGCTCACTTCATTTTTAACCAAAAAGAAATTGATCAATAGAAATGCATTATTTTCTTGCGGGATCTAAACAATGATTAAGATACCGCACATCTCGCTGTGCCACTCTAAATGTGTACTTTTGCAGAATGTGGTCATCTGAAAGTGGTAAGCTTTGGATATAGTAAATACTTGAAAATATAAGAAAGTAATTGAATATAAACAGAATAAAATTTTGATAAGCGACCTTGTGACTTGCATGGAAATGCTGCTACACCTTTAACAAGGCAATGTTAACAAATAAAGACTTAAGCACGCATATACTACTGGGTATTGTACAAGGTAAGGCTTTTTGTCAGAACATCTCTTCTGACTTGTTGCAATGTCAAAACACATCAATAGCAAAAAGAGAATGGCATGCAAAAGCAGAAAAAAGTAATGATGACTCATACATGTGAAATTCAATTGATGGCTAATCGATTTGTAAAGTACTTTACAGATTGCCCAGTTATCAGTTCAAGAGAGAAGTTCTGGTTACACAATTCAAAATCTAGGATTGCAGAATATCGCTTATCATAATATCCTACATGTGATGAATCATAAAAACCTCTGATTATTAATTATAATATCACAATATGACAATAATATACACTTCTAGTATTTACAACCGCTATATAGGTTTATATCGCATAAAATATACCCCAACTCCACAACTAACTTGAAAGTATGGCCACAATATGATTAAATATGAAATTTAAATCAGGGGTTATGGGGCTGAATGAGAATATCTTAATACGGTATGCTTAACTTTCCTGTATGTAAATTTCATGCTTTACTCAGAAACAGACATTATAGGAGTATAATCAAACCTATTCAATTCGAGAACAGTTTCAAAAGTTTACATTTGATCTTAAGCAACTGCTATTTATATAATACTAATGATGTATGGCTCTAGATAAATAATATAATACATTTATATGGGGCAAAGCAATGACATATATCATATTCAAAACAGTTTTTCACTAACAAAATGACACAGGCACCTAACAATTGACTGAAATTTCAATTCCAATAACATCATAATCGTTATCTTTCTTTTTGAACAGCATGTCTTGATATACTTAACAAAGTTATAAACTGAAAAATGGGAGTATGGAGCAATAATACATATTTTTTAAAAACAACAACAACAACAAACTTATCATACTCATAGATGACAATCAACCTCAAGTGCATTATTCAGAGACCTAAGACACAAAAACAAAAACAATGTACAACAACAACAACATAATTCTTTATAGTACAGAGGAAGTATGAAAGGACAACTCCCTTACTCTGTGAACCCCGTTGGTTCCCCACAAATGAAAAAATAATCTATAAAATCTGTTCTTTAAATTCCAAATCCTTTGAAAATTCAGCCCAGGCCCAATCATTTAACTCTGACTTTTTGATACCGCATACTAAGAGATACTATGGATAAAAGAAAACTAGTACACATTTATAGGTGCCTTTATAAAAATATCACTTTTCCTTATATTAGAAAACAAATCCAGTCTGCAAAAAAGCAAAAAAATAGTCTAGCATTCCTAAAAACAAATATACCTCCAAAATGTCCCAAAAAGATAAAAGAGCAACGTTTTAGACCCTAGTTTAACCAAATTTAGATATGGATGCTGTGTCTGGGACCGACATCTTAAAATCCAACTAGATAATTTGGAGAAAGTACATAAAAATGCAGCAAGATTTGTAACTAAATAACTATTCATATGAACATGGTAGCATAATGCATAACATGAAACAATTGGACTGGAAACCCTAGAGGAACAAAGAGCTAGAAATAAAGTAGTCATATTCTTTAAAGCAATTAATGGTCAAATAGATATTCCCATAAATGAACTAAACAAAAGTAACAGGAGAAATAGGAACTCAGATAGTCTAACATTTAACATCCCTGTTTCTAAAAATGATTGCCATAGTCATTCTTTCTTACATAGCACTGCAAGATTGTGGAATAAATTGAATCCAGATCTTAGAAGTAGCAAAAGTGTTGATACTCTTAAAACGTAGGCTACAAACATGAAATACGTAGATCTTCGTACAATTACTTAACCAACATCAAAACCTACTAATAGATGTACGAGGCAAAAGCACTAATTTCATTGGACTAAGGCTTTGGAATGATGCCATTAACAAATGAACTGACTGCGACAAAATTTTGGAATAATATTATCTTCCTAAGTTGAGAACATCAATAGCAATAGATAGGTCTATGTCTATCATAATTTTGAACGTGCATAGGCAAAGAAATCATTCACTTTGATGCAAGCCAAACCTACTTTCACTTTTGCTTTGTTTAGGATCGCTGAAGCTTTGTTTCAGATTTTTTCATTGCTTTTGTTTGATCATTGCTATCAACGCTGCAAAGGATGAGCAGCTAGCAATACTAATATCTAATACTTCAAATATAGGTAGGATTCTTATTTATTGTTCCATATTAACAGTAATACTCAACCTAGATGATTAACCAACAAAACAAAGGAAACTATTGACAGAATCATGGACATGTTTGTCCACTTACTTCATTCAGTTGCACTACGGTTCGTTTAGATAATTAGACCACATGAGAAGGTCATACGCTTTAATTCAGTTTGTTTGCTTTTCTTTAAAACTTATTTTTGAGTAAGCGAGATTCCATAGGAGCATGAGGACATCATCATTACAATAACATCTGAAAATATATAATGAATGTACATTACTGCTAGAACTCAATATGACTAAATGAAAGGCAGATTATAAGTATTAAAAGGAAAATATAAGTTGGTTTGATGTAGTGCCTTTTGCTTTGTCCTGGCACCTCTAATATCGATAAGATTAAATACAATGGCTACAGTATAAACGACTACATGTAGAGTAAAAATGTGACCTGATTCTGAACACTTTGCATTTAAAATTTAATATTATCATTTATTACACAGAAATGCCCCCATGAATTGAGAACATTTCCTGAACAGTTAAAGAGAGTTGAAAATCTATGCTGATCTCTCTAAAAATGACAGTGCATACACTAGACAATTTCCATTCAAACAGTCACTTACCAGCAAAACAGCAACTGTTGTTGTATTATAAAAGACAACAACCAAATAGGGCTAGATTTGAAATAAAATAAAATTCAGTTGTTTTTATTTTCCACATATATATATAATTTCTTCCTGAATTCAGGAAAATTCCTGAAAAGTGGCATCTCTGATTATAATAAAGCCTAATCAGATTTAAGAGGACGTCTCTTTATCATAATCTTGCAATAGAACACAGGAATATATTCATTTTCATACAGACAACCACCTAAGAATTGTATTTTGCCAATGAATAACTGAAATCATTTTAAAATGTTTCCTATTCATATTCTTGTCTTCTCCAGATCAGATTCCAATCATAGCTGTTCTTACAGACAATCATGATATTTCATTTTCGTCACTCCGAATGAGAGTTTTCAAGCTGCGAATGATGACCAATGTATTAAACATGGAGAGACCCAGGGACTTCTTGACCCGAGAGTAAAACAACTCGTGATTTCTGTAACACTCAAAGGCCATTCTTTGTAATCCTAGACCATCCAGGTTGCTGAGGCTGTAAAGAGAAAAGACCGCAAAATTTATATACCTCTTTTTAATGCCTGTGAAAAAAATGCAGGATTATTGAGTTATCTTCACCTAGTCATGAGATATTCTTCCATTATACAGCGCTTATCATGCAATTCCTGCCATTATTGAATGTGTTTAGGTATATCAATTGACCAAGTTCTGAAAGTGCTCAAAATGTATCATCAAAGAAGAAATATTGCACAAGTCACAATAAAATATTAATTTGGCTTCTTTTTCTTTTTTTTATCTTTATCCCAAAATTACACGACTCCTACTTATGTGTAGATTCTACTTTTTGATTTGCATCTAATTTGTATCAGTATATTTTTGTTTACATTTGAGGCACAGTGAAGTTATCTGATTGGTCATGTTAACAAAGGAAAGGCTATGTTAACCAAGAGGTTGAACAGAAAGTGGTCCTGGACGGAGGCAAATCAGTTATACTCCGTTCAGCACCACATAGTTATAAAATAAACTTACTTCTTAGGAAATATATCGCACAGTACTATAAATTGACAAAGTGAAACACAATTAAATATTTTACATGTTATGATAGATGAGGAAATAAGCAGTAGTTTCTTTTCTTTTTCTTTTCTTTTTTATTTTTTAAGTCTTCAAAGAAAGAAAGAAAGAGGGATAAAGAAGAAATTAAAACAGTAGAGATGCAACAAGACGTTATCATTTGAAAATAATTGTGTTAAAATAACTTGATGATAATAGTGACTACATAAAGCTACTCACTTTAAACAAATTTTGTCCAACTTGTTCTTTTTCAGCCAGGCAGATACCTGCTCTTTGCTCCAAGATCCAAGGGCGTTAATGGATCTGTTTGTTATCTGGTTACTGCCTCCACTGAGAGAGGACAGAGAGGAAATGCTTGATGCAATGTCTTCCCCTATGGCTGAGGTCTGGCCAGATGGTCCAGATGGCTCATCAATAATAGCTATTGTAGCGATGTTTGGATCAGGAATTGCCTGGGGAGTAGTTACAGGTGAATCCTCACAGATTATAACATCTTGGTCACACTCCTCCTCATTGTCATCGCTGTCAATTATAATTGGCTCAGTGATACTGAGAAATATTTTACTCTTATCGTTTTCCTCTAAAAAGTTCTCTAATGTTTCTTTTTGAGTATTAAGTTCGGCAAGGACAGGACTATCCTTTGATTGCGCAGGTGCTTCAGAAACATTGCTGAGCTCCGAACTTGCATGATCCTTCTGCAATACAGATTCTAAATTGATACCCTCAGACGGTAATTTTAAATTTTGTTTAGCCGCTCTCTGAAAGAAAGACACCTCCTCTCCGTTATTGCAATCTGATATAATTAAGTCCTCAGCCTCCTCCTCCTGTAGAGAAGTGGATGAATTTTGAAGGTTAGATGGCAAAGAGTGTTCAATGGAAGTCACAACCACCGTACTCTTAGGAAGTAGGCTTACAATGTTAGTACTAAGTTCAACTTGCATTTCATTCATTACTTTAGTTGTTGTTATCGATAAGGAAGGCTCGCCTGAGTCTATTAAGACAGTTTTCGTATTTTCTGACTCTTTTTCTTTCATTTTTAATTCTTGAACACTTTGCGATTGTTGGATGGCATTTGGGTCTGCAACAGTGACAATAATATTTGTGAATGGTTCATGCATTCCAGCAGCCATTAGAGAACAGGAACTTTTGATTGCATCTGAAGTAGTAGTTTCAATTTCTCTTGTATCTTTGGTAGTTGCTTTTAGTGAATGGCGTGGGTCTGAGTCTATCGAGATGGTTCTCGTGCTGTCTGCCTCTTCTTCATTCTTTTCTAATTCTGGACTATTTTGCAATTGTTGGGTGGCATTTGGGTCTGCTACAGCAACACTAAAATTTGTGGATGTTTTATGCATTCCATCTGTGACCTGTGGTGAGGAGGAACTTTTAAATGTATCTAAAGAGGTAGTTTCAGTTGTTCTTGTTCCATTCCCCGTCTCTGATATCATTAGACTTTTGCTTGTGTGTGATGAAACAGTCAAGGTTTCTCCAGATTCTGGATTGCTGTCCTCATTGTAGGCTACCTCAGGGGATGGAGATGATTCTGTGTAGATATCTTCCGCTGTTGGTGAAGTGTCAACAACAATGCTCTCAGTACTGACAAACTGATGCCATTCCCTTTCAGGCTCAGAAATTTCTCTCTTAATTTGAATCAAGTTAGAAATCAAATCACTTTGCCCCATGGTGATCTGCGTTTCATGACTTGCAATGGGTAAAATGAGAGCAGGGGACAAAGTTGTTGCTGCTGGCGGTGTGGTCGTGAAAGGGGACATTTGAACAACGGTACTGGAGGAGACATTTTGATTTTCATCATCAATCAAATGTTTGTGCACAGAGGATGGTTGTTCTTTAGAAATACAAAGGGGTGAAAATGAAGAAGATACAGTTGTTTGAAATAATTCATTGGCTGAGGAAGAGGATGTGGATGAGATGCTGTCTTCATGACTGTCTGAAACTAGTGCACTGACAGTCAGAGAGGAAGGCAAGGAGCTTATCAATTCATTTGAAGGCATGTCACTCCCTTGATTGAAATTAGCAACTGCTTTCAAAGGGTTTTCCAATGTTTGTACAGACCTGCCTTGAGAAGGTGTCACAAGTGTAGTAACACATGATTCTGCAAAAGATGATTTTTCTGAAAGAGCAATAATTGGCTTATTAGTGGTAAAGGTCACTGTTGTTTCAGCTGGAGCACTTAATAACTTTGAGGAAGATTTGGATGCCAACCATTGAGACGTTTCTTGAGAAGATGATGAAAATGGAGATAAACCAGATCCTACTAGTGTAGTAGTGGTGATTCTGGAGCTATCCATAGCTGATGTTAAAGGATAGGATAGAGTCATGTTTGGGGTAGTCTCCTTACAGACGGATGAAAGAACAGTTTGCATTTGAATCATTCCTTTATCCGTAACTGAGGCCATTGGTGATGCAGAGCACATGGATGGCAGTAGATTTCCGTCATTTGTTTCTGTGGAAGGGTTGGGGTACCTTGGATGTAGTAGTGATGAAGTAGCTGAGGATGGTGCTGTTGTTGAGGATAATGTACCATATGATGAAATCAGAGAGGAAGACAAAACTTTCTCAGATTTAATTCTGGATATGATGGAAGCAACTTTTGATGCAACTGATTTACTGACTGATGAAGAAGATTTAATCTTGCATATTGATGATGTATCAAAAGAATTTGAAGTTGCTGAAGGTGAACCATCTGTTCTTGATAGAGGTGGGACATCATGATTTGGTGATCTACTAGGTTCAACATCCTGATCATGTTGTTTAATCTGCTGATTACTGTAACAGCTAACCGAGCCAATTAAGGACTTATTAATTATTGGTTTTATATCCAAGGGTTCATCTTCATGTTCTGAATATTGCTCAGAATCCTCCTCCTGCCAATCCTCATCCTCTAATTCTTCCCTTCCAATATTCCAATTATTCTCAAGAGTTTTGCGGAGATGTTCAACACCAGGTTTTACATCCTTATCAGCCAATGTTGAAGAGGTGGACAATGTTGTAAATAAATCTGATGAGGCAGCATTTTCACTGGTTGACATCTCTGCTGTAAAGGCATTGACATTCTTTTGAGATTTATCGTGACTAATGCGAGCAGCAGCAAGATTAGTATTTTGTTCAGGAACCATATCTGAAGGTCCAAGAGTTGATGATTTAAATGGATGTGAGCATTGAGAAAGTAATGACATTGCTTCTGATTCGGATGACTTCTTTTCTTGGATTGTTTCCATTGGGGCTGCTGCCTTCATTAGTGATGGATGTGGAAACTTATCTTGACTTTTATCCATTGAGGATTTTTGAGTAAGACATGGCTCTTTGTGATTCACAATAGTTTTGTTCGGTTGAGAGGGCAATGGGGAAGATTTGTCATAAGTCATGACAGGTGCAGTAACTGCCCTTGTTGAAGAGATGGTAGTAGCAACTCCTTGATTGGGTACTTTGGCTGGAATTGCATGGGAGCAGGATACTGGGGCTTCCGCACCCATAACGTGGGGGGAAACATTCTTTGGAGTATTCATGCGTTGCATTTCAGGATACAAATTAAACTGGCTATAAAAACCATTGGCATCTTCTAATACATTTTCCTGTGGGTGCAGTGGATAAGCCCTAGAAGATTTTTGACTCTGTTGATGCTGCATTGCAGTCTTACCAGATATTCCTTTTGGTGTTCCTGTCATTTGCATTTCCTCGTGAACATGTCCAGCCACATAGGCTTGCATGGATCTGATGTCTTCTAATGAATTCCTAGCCTGATTTGGAGCTTTATTGGATAGACTTTGTTTTTGAATTGAATTAGACTGACCAGCACGGGGATTAAATCCAGGAAATGATTTACCTCTCTGAGTTAAGGCAGAAGCTGGTAGTGTTGATTCGTTTGGCCTTGCCAAATGCTGCATAAGAAGTGGAGGTTGTGTTAATTGTCGGGAGTTAGGAAACTGATATCCAGGCAACAAAGGCTGATGTGCTTGAAGTGGCTGGATCATTGAGGATTGATGTGATGGCATGGAGACTTGATGTGCCCTGTGATCATAATGTAAAATTTGTGAATTTGGTGTCATATTGGCTGATGAGGATACGTTATTATGTGGACCGCCAGGTTTTTTTACATGATCTATAGTAGAGTCATTATTTGGCCTGAAAGTGTTAAGTAAACAAGATGGAGGAAGAGTAAATCTTGAATCAGCTGAAGGTTTTGATTTTGCAGATTGAGCATGCGAGGGAATATTTCTTCCCTGAGCAAGCCCTGATTCTCTTTCGGGTAAGCTTGTGACTACTTTTGGAGGAACAGTACAATTTCTTGATTTCGTGGTGTTATTGCCTGAATTTTTTGGTGGCAGGTCGCTTAAACTGTGGAGCATATCATCTATGTTTTTCAAGCTATCCAGCTTTGAAGAAATGGATACCTTGGCGACTTTCTGTAAGGGCTGATCAGAGGCAGTTGATAATAGTACAGCTTCTTTATTAGTGCAAGATGATTCCATCAAATTGATTGAAGATTTAGAAGCAACGTCCTTGGTCCCCCTCTTCCTTTGACCAGTGTTCATTGCATTGCGACTGTCTTGACATGGATCAATGGTATAGGGCTTTTGGTTACATTGATTTGACACTGAAGATGACAGAATGCCTTGACATGGAGTTCTATTTGACTTTAGAGAGATAGCTGGGGAGGCAGAATTATTTGCTTCTGACAGCTTATGGGGCTTTTTGTTCAATGGTCTAGAAACATTTGGTGGTCTTGTCTTTGCAGTGTTTCCAATTTGTTGGCTCTGTGCAAAATGGTGGCCAATCTGGGCATTTGGTGATCGGTATTCATTTCTTGCTTCCAAAGTGACAGCAGCATTGTAAGGTAATGAATAGGGGTGAGGATGATGTGAAATAGATGATCGATGTGCAATAGGAGGTTGATTTGGAACAGGAGGCTGCTGATGTGTAGCAAGAGACTGATTTAGAGCAGGAGGTTGATTTAGAACAGGAATTTGATGTGCAGTAGGAGGTGGCTGTTTAGCAGGGGGATAATGTATGGTAGGAGAATGACTTGGAGCAGAAGTTTGATATGGAACAGGAAATCGATGTGCAATTGGAAGTCGCTGTGTAGCAGGAGACTGATTTGGAGCAGGAGGTTGATTTAGAACAGGAAATCTATATGCAGTAGGAGGTCGATGTGTAGCAGGAGGCTGTGTAGCAAGGGGATAATGTGTGGCAGGAGGCTGATGGGCAGCTGGAAATCTAGAGGGATATTGATATCTCTTTTCAGCATGATTTATATTGGCAGTGTTCAGGCTTGGAGAGGATAACATGTTTGAAGATGTAACAGAAGACATGCATGAACTTGGTATAACATAAGAGCGTTGTGGATTGTAACCAGAATGTTGAGAGGACATCGCAACTGGAGAACCGATCTTTGTCGTGGAATTTGGAGGCAAAAGTGTAGGTGCATTGGCAGCGCTTGGTGAAATTTGAGGTGTAAACCTCCAGTCTTGTGTTCTCGCAGGTAACGTTAAACTCCCCACGAATGAAGCATGTACTTCATTGTTGTGTGAGGGTGTAGGTGCTGCTTGGGACTTATTACTTTCTATGTTTTGTGGTGGAAGGAGCAAAAAGTTTGGAACTGGATTGGCTGCAGGGTAGACTATATCAGTAAGAGGAGATTTTTGAATAGGTGCTTTTACTGAAGAGGGGATTTGGAGAAAATTGGTAGACATAGCTGGGGGATTGTCCCTTGCTAGATTGATGACTGGCTTTTCTGCATAATTTGCCACTGTTTCTTTTGACGAGAGATCCACTAAAAAAGTTGCAAGTTTATTCGATGAATGTTGCTGAGCACCACTGGCTTCAGAAAAGAAATATTTACCGACAGAATAGTCAGTGTCTGGTACAGTCTTAGCCTTGCTCATGTTTCTATCCTTATCTTTTCCATACAGTTCTAATTCATCTTGCGATGACACAACACAAGTTATTTTCTCTTGATCAGGAGAAGGGATCCTGTTCATTGAAGATACTTTATCTGCCTTAGAATTATCACTCCCAGCTGTATCACTATTTTGCTCTAAGCATGATTTGTTTAAAGCATCACCCTTTTCATCACTATCGGTCTTGCTACTTGTTGAGATAGCCATGGCAGAGTTTTGGATAGTGGCCGTTGACGATAATGTGATTCCATACTCAAATGCAGATTCATCGTCAGTCATGTCATCGTAATATTCCTCTAACTCACGATAATTTATCCTCTTTGCCCGCTGCCTGCTGGGCCTTTCTGTGCTACTGTCTGCAACTGCTTTGACTGATGAGTGCCGGTGAGAGGTGGGAACAACAGTCCATGTTTCAACTTCAGTATCACTTGAATCTGATATTGCTGTTGAGGAGGATTTTACTAATGTAGTCAAAATAGGTCCATGAGATTTGCTCTCTGCTGAAGCGTCATTAGAATCAGCACCACAGTTCTTGTGAGACTTAGCTTTACTATCATCGTTTGATGAACATGAAAATACTGAAAAAAGGTTGTCTCTTTCTGGTGTGAATTTAATTTTTTCCTTCTTCTGTTTTATATCTGATTCAAATCTCGATTGTGGACGCTTCTTCTGAGGACTAGAGATAATGACAACTTTGGATTCATTACTTCCATCTTCATTATCTTGATTATCAAAAGTTTGCCTTTGTATGGAAGCCAATCGCCTCCTCGCCTGGCGCTCCTGCCTCTTCCTTTGCAGCTCTTCTTGACGATGCTGTCTACGCAGTCGTGCCTTGGCACTCCGTTCCTGTGTTTCTGTTGTAGATGGTGTGGTACGGGATTGTGTAGCTGTCTCCCTGCGTGGATAGTTCTGAAAAGATCTCCAAGAAGAATGAATTTGTTGATTCACCCCTGGTAAGTCTGAAAATTAGAAAATATAGAATAAAACCATGTAAGAACCACAGCAATCAACTTTTAAAGCTTTTGTTAGAAATGTATCGAGATATCCTATTCTTGGAGTGAATGATGATATTGTTGTGGAATATGACATAAGCACCCAAAAGCTAATTCAAGTCATAGACAAAAAAAAAAAAAGAAGATGACAGAGTGTGCAAAAAAATGAGACTTCGACAAGTACAGAAATGGAAAGATGGAACTCGCTTACTCCAAGATGATTACCAAGAAAACATACAGAATATGCTGATAAAGATGCCTTATAAACAGCTGATTGTCAAAGTTTTGATATTTTAAAAACATGAATTTGAAATATGAAAGAAGAAGCCAAAAAAAGTTTTGGCTGCCACGACTTCATTACGTCATATTATAATATTCAATTCAACATTGTATTTATGCTTCATATTCATTCAAATGTTAGGAATTTCTCCTTTGGTCATAAGGCCAGTGATCTTTATGTTTTCACTTTCATTGTCTTTCTTTCCCGTTATTTCACATATTTATGTTTATCTTTTATAGCATAAAGCGACTGTGCATTAAAAGAAAGAAAAATAAATACAATAATATAATAATAAAAAGTATAATAATAATAATATAATATTGATGGTTGCAGTGATAATAATAATAATAATAATTATGGTAATACTATCGATAGTTTTTATCATAATAATACATATAATAATTGTATTCGTTGTTGCTATCACTATTGTTATTATTGAAGGCATTGGGATATTTTGTCATTTTTAAAAATTTTACTTCTAAATAACAACTTAATGTCTTATTTTTCTCCATCACATATTAACATATAACAGGTTACTGAGAATACTGAGTATTGTAATAATGTATAGCATTAGATGTGGATGTGAGTAGGAACAAATGGAAAGTGAGTGGGTGCAAGTCTGAGGTTTGCCCGCCTATTTTTATTTTTTTTTTACAGGCGGCCATGAAATATTTCTTGTTACAACAAGGTCAATAAACATTCTGATTCTGATTCCAATTATAAAATGGAACAAATCAAAATAGATTGCATCACTTCTTTTTCTTCTTTCCAAATTTCCATTATAAGGAATAAAAAAAATGATAGATATATAGATTGATTATTTACGTTAAAACAGATTACAATAAGCTTTTAAACTCTTGAAAGAAATAGGTTGCAAGTACAGCGCAAGCCGGTAATCGGTACCGCAGAACACAATTTTTTACTCAATAATTCTTACTGGATAATAGGGACAGGCGCAACTTAATTGGAACAAAAAGATCCCACCTGTTCCAACATCTGGTGACTTTGTAAGCGTCAATTGTTCTCCAATGCGATATATAGACCCCACCTCTCGCTGTGTTAACGTAAAATGCAGGTGGGGTAAAAGAGTTTATAATAGTTAACTGTCAACGTTGTTCACTATCCTGCTCGTGTAGATGTAAATGAAGTTCAGTGGCTGATCATCCGTGGCACCCGGCATGCTTCCATCGCGAACAAAGTGCGAGGCAGGTCAGACTTGCAACCTTCTTAATGATCCAATAACAAATGAATATATATAAAACCATGCGTGTATTAATTGTCACTCAGTATGTCTCTGTTGAGAGTATAAACTGTCAGATCATAAAGTACACCAATGACACGGCGATAATCTGCCTTATGACTGAAGCAGCAGATGAACATGCTTATTTCGAGGAAATAAACAATTTCATGGACTGGTGTTGGAAAAATTCCCTGGAATTAAACACATCCAAGACCAAAGAGCAAATATTCGGACACAGGGCCCAAAATGTTGAAAATGTCAAATTAGGACAGGATGACGTAGACATTGTCAAAGAATTTAAATATCTGGGAGTGACCATTAGTGACACGCTAACTTTTCATCAGCACATCGATAACATCAACAAAAAGCTGGATCAAAGCCTCTACATCCTCAGAACACTACGATCGTTCGATGTCAGCCAACACACGATCCAAGTCTACAATGCTCTGCTGAAGAGCGTAATCAACTTTGCCATCAGCGTGTGGTATGGAGGTTGTGGTTTTAAACTCAAGTCCAGCTTGTCAAGAAATATCAAAGAAAGCTCCAAAATCACTAATCACGCACTCGAAGGAATTGACATTCTATATTCAAATGCGGTGGAACGAAAAGCGGTTCAGATCATACACAACGAACAACACACGTTTCACCCAGAATTCAAGATGTTGCCATCGGGAAGAAGATATGTCAAGGTGAAATGTCGAACCAACATATATTAAATGACATTCGTCCCGACAGCAATAAAGGCAATGAACTACTCGCTCCATAAGAGTAAAGTCTAGTTAAAGTGAAGTCTCTCAAATATCATGATATTATGACACTGCTACTCTTCTAGTAAATATTCATTGGAAGAGGAAGAGAGAGAGAGAGAGAGAGAGAGAGAGAGAGAGAGAGAGAGAGAGAG
>JASKDV010024433.1:0-16434 GCA_032466395.1 Aegires albopunctatus | reverse complement strand
ATAATAATAATAATAATAATAATAATAATAATAATAATAATAATAATAATAATAATGATAATAATAACAATAATAATGATAATAATAATAATAATAATAATAATAATATTGATCATAATGATAATAATAATACAAAAGCAATAACAATCATAATAATAATATATAGTACAGATTGTATCCGGCAAGTCTGTACTATATTCATTTGACTAAGGCTTAAAGACAAGACCATTGAATAATAATCCGGCTAAACAACATTTTTGAAATGATGATACAGTTAAGTCCGCTTAAAATAAACTCCTTGGGACCAGAAAAAAAATGTACTGAAATTGACTTTAGATTTAAACTGTCAATCGTTGCAGGGTAGTGTGAAGAATGAAAAGTGAAAAGAAAAATAAGTTTAACACAGTTTCACATGTAGGCCGAGCACACAGGCATAACCTAGACACGATTGGCTCAGGCAAGACAAAGATAGAGGGTCATAGATGCTTCTCGCGCAATCTGTGCCCCTCTCTCCTCGTCCAACCGTGATGCAGACAGCAATGGAGGCCCAGTGTGAAATGACCCCTCATGTGTGCATCTGATGGGGGTCAGGGTTGGCGTGTGGGGGTAGGGAAACAGGGCCACTGTGGCAGAGAAAAGTTTATTTTAAGCGGACCAAGATCAATTTGTGTTTATATAGACCGGACTTTGATTAGTTGGATTATATAAGGGAAAGTTTGGGACCGGACGGAAGGTTTATTTTAAATGAGATTTTATCTTAAACAAGTTTATCTTAAGTGGACCCTACTGGATGTAGTAAGAACCCCATTAGCAATAGACATGGCTACAAACTATTTTATTTTCAACATTTTATCAATTTAAGACCAACTAAATCATTTACCCGACTGCTTACCTGCCAATTTCATGATTATGAGTATTACAGTATCGAACTTCCTCTGATGTTCGCTAACTTTGAAATATTTGCTGATCGGCAATAAACAAATCATTTTAAATCAAGTTGAAGCATTTCATTCATGCTGAATAGGAATTTCTATTTTACTTTGAGAATCAGCGTAGGCCAAAAGATGTGAAGTAAATGGGGAATTTTTGAATGCGAAAATGAGTTCTCTCTGCAATATGTAGGTAATCTTCTATAATATATTAAATTCAAAATTTAAATATCAAGATACAGAACTAAATTTAGATTATATATAGATTCTAGATCAAGACTAGAATCTAATATTAGGATTGAAAGAGTTAAGAATATTTATAGGAGACTAGAATAGGACTATGTCCTAATGACATCTCGATATCAAAATCAAGACCTAGTCTGTAACTTATTTATCTCTTTTGGCTGAGAGTATTAATATTGAATCTATCGCCTTAAATCTTTTGCTAAGTTTTTGGATTTTCAGAGGATATCTCTTTTCACACAGAAAATCACTTCAACTGTCTTTGGTTCAAACTGGTGATAGTATAAACTAGATTATCACTTTTGGCAAATTGCATTTGATATTTCTTTCATTGAGGCCTTCTAATTCTCTAATATTGTATTTATGTAATCATTGCAAGCAACGCTGCATCGGGTCAGCTAGTAATGATAATGATAATATTGATAATAATAATGATAATAATATTAATAATAATGATAATAATAATGATAATTATGACAACGATAATAATAATGTAACACAAGTGGTATGGTTATTTGATGAACTGTCTTAAATATACAAACATTTGGTTGTATATTTTCTCTATTTGAAGCCTTCTTTGTGTAATGAGAGAAGAACTAACACAGTGGTGATCCAATCAAATGAAGAAACTTTAACTCTTTCGCTCCTGTATGCCGGATTTTGCGGCTCGCGTAACTGATCCAGCTGACCCTAAGCCGGAATTCCCGGCTCACGACTTCAAGTTTGTTTTGCGAATGTACAATAGTAACAATCGAAACTAACTTGTGCGCATGTGCAAGCTAAGTCTTTTACTTCCTTCCTTTTGTCATTGTTTTGTAAAAGGCGCTTTATTAAAAACAAATTTTGTTGTGTTTATGAAGTGAGTTGTGATTTGTTTACAAAGTTATGGAGCCGGGACCGTTCATAAAAATGTGTATAAATTCATGTATAACTTGAAAAGTTGTCAAGATATCACCTTCAAATTTAGAGTTCTTATTCGAAATTAGATTATCTTCAAATATAAATAACAGCCAGGCACCAGAATAGAAGTATATACAACATAAATCAGGGGTAAGGTGGAAAAAAAAATAATTTGTAATCAGAATTATTTTTTGTGTGACCTCATTTACCCCCCATATATTTTTCTAAATCATATCATACAATTCTGAATGTCCTTTTTTCTTGTTCTCCTTTCAATTCCCTACAAATCAATAAAAATACATTGCATGGGTTATTCTATTGAGTGTATCAATACAGTGTATTTAAAATGTAGTGTGTATGCAAATTCTGTAGTCACGTCAAAATTTACTTGGGGCCAACCGTGAAAAATCATGGGGGAGCGAAAGAGTTAAGTTAAGAAGAAATTACACATAGACAACGGGAGAGAGGATAAATTTAAGAAAACACAAATATTTTGTTTGCATTTAGCCAGTTTTGTGCTGTTTTTTTTTTGTCCTGTTATGATTAAGACTGGGGCAGTGTTCTGCATCTGTATCTGCCGAATAATGTCGTCTTCTCTCAGAAGGTTTTATATAAAGTCATGGTCAAGATATCTAGATTCTAGGCCTAGATCTAGATCTATGTAAGATTTTGTCAACGAACCAGGTGGAATTGCCCATATATAGATCTAGATTCTAGATCTAGATCTAGATATTCTAGATCTAGTCTAGATTTTTAAATCAGGAGGGGTGTTTTGCATTGGATGTTGAGGCTCTTGTCACTGGACGAACTGTGTCACTGGAGGTACTTGTTGACTAGATTTCTACCTAGATCTAGATCTGGATATATATTATATAGAATCTAGACTATCATTAGATCTAGATCTAGATCTAGAGAAATTTAGATCTAGTGGGAAAGACACAAAAAAGTAAAAAGTCAAAATAACCTTTGGGTTAACCGTTCTTCCCATTGCGGCATCTTGGGTGGCAGATGCTATGGACTGGCTGATTTGATTGAATTTAAAAAACATTCTGAAAATGCACAGCTCTTTTTCTTTCTTAAAACAATTTAATTTTAGAATATAGATCTAGATCTATCATCAAAAACGATATCAATATATTGGAAGAACGTCGTTGTGATATCTAGATTTAGATCGTCTCTTTGCCTTTGCCTTCGTGAAGGACAATATCTATGTTGAGAGTTATATCCCTTGTTGCTTTCGACATCATAAAATCTCGCGTATAGTGTGACCGCGGAGGGAATGTGTAGAGAAATGTTGTTATCGTTGCTATGCGAGGCGGCGAGACGGCGACGAGAGCAATATTTAGACTGAATTGACTTGGTTGTTGCGGTCATCGGATTTTAAACAGAATTGAGGTTGTTGATGAATTTCTAGTAAGATGAGCTACATAAATATAGGAAGAGACAAAGATAGCCTTCCTGCTATCAATTCTGCCAGGAGAATAAAAGCTTTAGAAGAAGAATTACATGCTTTTCGGGTGAGAGAATCTGCTGGATACATTCCTCAAGGCATTCTGAAACACGATAATTCATGGAGGGCTGTAAGCGAGGTATGTGAAATGAAGCTGTACTAGATCTAGAATATTATTTAAAAATCCCAATATGTGTCATATGCGATGATATAGAATGTAAGCTGATACATTTAATGGATGCTTTGTCGAGTAGGCTAGGCCTAGTAACAAACATATTTATTATAATATATTCAAGAAATGGTTCCACAGACAGGTTTTTCTCACTTAATACTAAGCCGTGCTTATCACAAGCAGCATTTTTATTCTTTCCCTACAATATTTAACTGTTTCCTTGAAAATGTTAATGGCTACAAAACACAAAATATATTTCAATCCACAAGGTTCATAATTTGACAAACCCCTTTGTTAATGGAAAGTCTTTAACTGAAATCCATCCTTAGATACCAAATTGAGCAATATCTCCAATTTCTCAAGTATTAAATATTAGAAGTGAATTGTTCAATTAGCCTTCACAATTTCACTCAGTGCTAGATCTATATTATATACATTCCTTTGTCATGTTTTTAGCTTCAAGATCAAGTCAAATCATTTCGAGATGAATTGAGGAAGAAGGATAGTTTAATTCAACATTTAGTCAGTCTTGATGGAGCACCAAAGATTCCCAGAGCACCTGATACATATAAAGTGAGTATGGATAATATGTGTAGTTGGCCTTATATATCACAAAATCATTGTTATGTAATAGAATAATTAAAATGCTTTTCAACACGGCCCATTGTCAATTATTTGTTTTATGAAAGGCAAAGAATGTAATCTTTCTTACAGGTAATTCATGATAATCTCTTGAATCTCTTAGCTTTTTTTCTTTTGTTTTTTTTCTAACACATTGCGCTAGGAGAGTTTGTCTTCAAAGTATATAAATATAAAGTAAGAAGCAATCAGTGTAGGAAAAGGCATTGTATATCTATATATATAATTCAGAACTTTATGACATAGCTTTTCACGTTGTCAGGATAGGCTCCAAAAGTACAAAACAAAACTCTCTGAAACTTCACAGGTAGTTTTGACGAACATCAATCAGATAGTGTTGTAGGCATATAATCAATTTGATTAGTGTTTTCTTTTATTATGGTACATTTGCAAACAAGAGTCCTATTTTCATAAATGTCTGCCAAATATTGACCAAGGCTACTTCTGTCTGATTTAAATCGGCGTTATCATTCAAATTTCATGGAGCGGGTACAATACATTATCCTCAGCCAAATGCTTTTGATAGGCCAAATTTATGCCTCTTGATTTTTAACAAAATTGTCAGAATAGAAAAACAGAAATAAGGGATTGTTGGCAAGAGTAGAAAAACAGAAATAAGGGAATGTTGGCAATAAGTATTTAGGCCTATTTTAGAAACAAATCCATTTATAATTATAATGAGGTCTGTACAGTGTCATCATTATTTGGTAGAATAAAAAAAACCCAACAGATCATAAAATTCTTACATTTGACTTCTTTTGCAAATATAGGCTTACATGGAAACAATTATTGGAATTGAGTTGTCAGTTTTGAAATTTTAGCACATTTTTTTTCCACTTCACCCGTATGTTTAATTTTTTAGATTGACACAATATACACTGGAGAGAGAACAGCTTTTGAATCAGCAAGAAGTGATCTTGCTAGTGTTCAAGTGAAATATGAAAGGGCACAAGCACAGGTAAGATGTCCCTCTTTCTTTAATTTTTCTTAATACAAAATTTAAGTTTAATTCATACTTATTTCAAACACTTATTATAGATTGATACATATGTGGAAGATGATAATTGTCAACCTTAATAAAAAGAAAGAAAATCAATTAATACAAATTATTGATTTGACTGGTTTAAAAATCAACTTTTATTTCTATTTTTAGCTCCATGAGCTTAAAACTGAACTGGAAGGAAGAGATATCAAGATCAGGGAGCTTCAAAATCTCCTTGAAGCAACAAGAGAAAGTGAAGAACGTCTTAATATTATGGTTTCCTCTTTGCGGGAAAGGATTGCAGAGTTTGAATCAAGAGCTGGGTCTTTTGAATCAGTTGCAAACCGGGGAGAAATTACAATCACTGCTTTGCAAAATGAAAACAGGGAAGCCAATGATAAGATTATTGAGCTTGAAGCAAGACTAAGGTATGTTTGTGAATTAGTATTTGGAACACTCTAGAGGCATTATTATCTTGAAAAAGTACTTATGGAAGGCAGACATTTGCAAATATACACAAACTAGCCCATGGTGGTAACTGATATTTCTTTGTATAATTAATTCTTGAGAATTGAGGTAACAATAAATGCTTTTATGAAACCCTTCCAATTAAAAGGCAGGGCTGTCAAATGATTGGAAATATATTTATATGGAATGTGTGTAATACAACACTTGTAACTGTCATAAGTTTGAGGCCTACAGACATTTCCATCTTTTTTCTTGTTCTCATGCTTTGTGTAGATTTGTGACCAACATGTGATATTTTTTTATTATCTAAATTTCTTAAAGGAAACAATTGGAATTTCGTGAGGAAACTGAAGCTAAAGCTCATGGTGATCAAAGAAGACTTATTGACTTCATGAGACAAGTTAGCAGCTTGCTAATGCATAGTGAGGAACTAGCAGATCCATCCCCATCATCAGTTGAAATTACCATTAGGAAGGTTGGTTGCTCATAGTCTTTATTCATACTTTATTTTTAAAAACCTTATGGTTTTAATGTCTGGCTTTGGATATAAAGGCTCAAGATCAAATTCCCCTTAATTTACTAGCTAACATAAATAGGCATTGGCTATACTGTAGGTAAAACTGCAACAAATTTCCACTGTATTCAAAATGGAACTTTATCATGTTTTCCACTTCATGCTAAAAAAAAGAAGTTCCTACTTTACAGTATATTTTAGCTTTTAATGAAGTGTTCCTTTATTTCTTTTTTTTTCTTTTCTTTTTTCTTAAATAATGGAAGGTGATAATCTTGTAATGCTTTGCAAAAACTTCGTAAATGGCATTTCAATTTGATTTATGACCATTTCTTTAAAATTACTGATACTAAATTTTGAAAAGATAATTTGCATATAGAGAACATTATCGTGGTTTTTTCACAGCCATGCATATATAGTATACATTATAAGAGGCATAATGATGTATGTTTATGTATGTTTACAGTTGACAGACCTAGTCCAAGAAAATGCTTTGCTGAAAGGGAAAATATTGACTATGAGTGAACAATTCAATGAAAACCACCTGGAAACTAAAGCTAGCAGAGAAACAATCATGAGACTAGTCTCTGAAGTTGGTCGAGAACAGAAGGTTGCCACTCGTTATTCCTCTGAAATTGAAAATCTTCGATTGGTATGTCGATTTTATACCAAATGGACATGTTTTTTTCTATATTTTCTTTGTTAGAATCATGAACTTACTAAGATGTTTACTAAGACACTATGTCTATTGATGTTAGTTTAATATCCTCTTTTTAATGGTGCATACTGATCTTATGTTTTATTTGGTTTTTGTAACTTCCACAGGAAAGAGACAATGCTATTGCTGCTCGCCGTGACCAGGATCGTGAAATAAGTCTTCTGAAGGAAAGACTCGAAGCTAATCAAAGAGCCCTTGAAGCAACAAACTCTGAGCTGGGTCTTCGAGAGGAAAGATTTAGCTCTCTTGATAGATACTACCAAGACACTGTTCAGAAGGTCAGATGCACCAGCACAGAATTTGATCTCTTCCGAGAAAAATTAGCAAACATTTTAAACTTAGTTTTCACTGATGTTGCTCCTACAGAAGAAAGAATTTCTGAAGCTGTGAAAATGCTTGCTACTGACAAAAAAGAGTTGGATTTGGTATGAAGAATTTTGTTTCAATGAAGTCTTTTTACTTTACTTAATTATATTCATAATAATCATTATTGAATGAATATAATTTTATGTAATTACTTCTTAAATATAGCAAAGTGTTGTAACCTATTGAAGGAAAGCAAAATAACAAATAGATATATAAAGAGTGATTCAATGCTTTTATTCTCCTCAATAAATGATAATGAAATGAATAAGTTAATGAACAGGATAATAGCTAAGGAGATAAATACATTTAGGCTTAAGAATGTTTGATAGAAAGCTATCATTTTATAATAACATCATATTACTACCTTCAAAATGCACATTTTTTGTATACTAAAAATACAGAGAACGCAAGAATATGAAGGTCGCATCAAATCCCTGACAGATCAACTTGATCAAGAGCTTACATTGCATCGCGATTTGGCTCAGAGAGCCAAGCGTTATGAAACCTCTGCATCTGATATGGCAGAACGTCTTCGCAGTGCAGAAGGAGAACTGGCTACAGGAGATGTATTAAGGGATGGTTTCAAGTTTGACAAGGAAAAGGTAGTAATTGACTTTTTAATATTCTGATATACCAACAGATAAGAGTTTATTGTGTATTTTAGGAGGGAAAAAAATGCTTTATATTAAGTGTACCATAGGTCTTATTAATCCAATAGATTTAAGACATTGTTTCAGGGATTTTTGCCTCCTTTTGTCCTTTTTTTTAAATTATGGGAGGAATAATAAGATAAGTAATGAAGGAACAGTTATACGAATAAAAGGCCAATTGAGAACTTTTAAAACATAATTAAATAACACAAGAATGGTGCAATTAACCCAATAAAGGCTCGCTATGTCATAGCTGTAGCAGTTCCTCAGTGTGAGTTTGGTCTCGACTCACAAAAAAATAATCTAGGTCACATAATTTGTTGAACCAAAATGCGGTGAAATAATGTTTCTTCATCAATGTATATCAAATCGGCAAGAAGAGCTCCGAGGTAAAATAACTGGAATTTTCCAATTTAAGAAACCAAGGTTTCTTTCTCAAAACGTTGGCCTGCTGCACAAAGTTAGATGGTACCGGAATTGCCTTTTTAAAAAGACCCGAGCTTGGTTAAAGGACCTTTTTTTAAAGAATGTTAAATGACTTTTTAAAAAAAGGTATTTTATTATCAACAATCATATACTTTTCATTCATGGCAATGGAAATGCTTTTTTATGATGTTATTTTTTAAACATTGATGAATGTATATTTTTTTACATTAATTTCCTCTAGGATTCTTCAACTTATAGTGCTGTTTAATTTGAAGATGACATATGAGATAGATAATTTTTTCAAAAGTCATGAGATTTTTTGTTTCTATCCTTTACCTTCCTAACAGTATCTGAGAGGTCTACAGAAGCTTGGTGAAATTATGAAAATGGATCGCATCTCTCTTGACCTTGGTCTTGATCTTACCATGGATGCTCTCATTGCTAGATGCGAGCAGCTTGTGAAATTGGAAACTGATGCTCTTGCTAATAAATCAACTCATGTATACAACCTTCAGAGGAAGGTAATTATGTAAACTATTTTTTAAAGTATTTATTTTCTTTGCTGTTTTCTTGAAATATTAAGATAAAGATGAGGGGTAAAGAGGATGATGATAGGATGATCTAATTCTATACCTAAGAAAAAAGAATTGACAACAAGGAAAAATATGACAGACGCTTTTCAGTTTTGTAATTTATAGATCTAATAAAGTAATTTTCAACCACAACGTTTGAACAATAGAGAATGTATCGATTATCTTTTATCTTGCTGTAGGTGAAGTCTCTGAAAGAGCAACTTGAGAGCAAAGAGCTTCATATTGATCTTTTGAGAAAGAAAATGACAAGTCTTGAAGAGCGGTTACATGACCGTGGTGACCTTGTTAGGGATCGAGATACAGAAAATCTTCGAGTCAGAAAACTAGAGAAGCTTGTGGAAAAATACAAGCTTCAACTTCAGGTGGGTGGTTTTAAACATTTTTTGGAAAAGTGGATAAGGTTGCTTCTAGCAACAGCATAGTCACAGCAAATTGTATTCACAGCATTTTACAATGACACTAAACATTCCAGGCCAGATTCTAATTGCTATCAATTTAAAATCAATGTTTGAATGCTTTTAACTTTTTTCATTGAGTTACGTAATCAAAAGATTTTGGACTTTGAAAACTTAAATCATAAAAATTGCAAATTCTTTCCAATAAATTTTTGTACATGAATCTTATCATTACTCAAAAAAAGATACAAAAATAAAAATCATAATCATCAAAAAAGAATGAACAATCTTCTCTAAATTCTTTTGTGATCAAGTTGAACAATGAAATACTTTGCCTCATGTTAAATTTATTTAAATCCCTGTATTTTAGGATTCTAGACATGAGATCCAAAATTTGAAGGCTCAACTTCTTGGCTCCAGTGATTTGAAGGTATTTTGACATTTTCTATTACACCAGCTGCTCATATTTTAAACATCATTTTTCAAATCTTTTGTCTATCATAGAAATGCTGTTCTCTTGCATCCAGTCATAAGGAAATAGATGTGATCTTTTCTTTAAATCATACAAAGTGTGTTGAATGAACTAAAGTAATATTGACTATTGTTTCTTTATTTGTTGCAATGACATTGACATTTAATAGTATGTTTAATTGCTTTATTCAAGGTGCATACATTGGAACAACGCAAAGACATTGAAGAGCTAGCCAAACAAATTGAAGAGCTCGAAGAAGTTCGAAAACGCCAGTCACGCAAGATTTCATCCTTGAAATCTACAGCAAATAACTCAGAGTCTGAGTTACATGAGAAAAGACTAGCTTCTGAGAATGCTGTACAGGCACTCTCAAGTGAACTACGCACAACCAAAAATGCATTAGAAACCCTAAAATACAGAGAGAAACAGGTAATATTAATATTTTATGATATTATGTAATTTGCAAAGAAAATCTCTCTTGTTTTAATATCTACTTATTTATCAATCTACAACTTTATTTGAAAAAAGGGGTAGTGCTGTTTTGTTTACAGTTTTATTAGGTTACACCTGTATATCAGTGGGACAAATTATTTTACATTCTTCCAAACTTTAAGTTTACACATAGAAAGCTCTACTATTTTTAGATGCAATTTCATGGCTCACTTACACTGTTTTTTATTGCCAGTTGGTAGTTACTTATGAGAGTGTGGGGAAATTCCTACAAAGCTCCTCTCCTTACATTAAACTTATTGCCCAGGATACCATTGTCATTGGCCTAGTAATGTCAAAAGTATTGTTATCTTTGATCAGTTTACAATATTGTGCTTGATATTTTTTTTGGTTAAAATTATATTATGAAATAGAAAATTAAATGCTACATTTTTATGTGATAGATAATGATGGCGATATCAGAATCATTACCTAAAATATATAAATCAAGTATTTATTGGGATTTTAAAAAATGCTTATTCCATTATCAATGAAGTCTTTTACTTTTTCATCCACATCCACAGCTGGTTGACTTCCGAACTGTTGTTGCTCGTATGCTTGGTCTAGATATTGACTCTCTGGCTGTCCCTGATTATGAGATCATCTCTCGTTTAGAGAAGCTGATTCAGGCTCATCATACTACGGCCTTCACTACTCTCTCACTGGAAGAAGCATTACAAGACGCACATGATGGAGGTGTAGGCTATGCGCCCAATGTGATGGAAATTACAGATCCAGTGGTTCATCGATCAAGGCAGCGTTCCCGCAGACGAGCAGTCAGAAACAAGGGCCGTGCCAGATCTATGTCTCCCATGAGACGAGATCCAAGGGTATACTGAAACTTTATTTGCCCATTTAACTTACTTAATGCTGCCTGAAAATATTCCACGTTGGCCAACATGTCATTAATCAATGAATCTAAAATGTTTGTTCGGTGATTATATAGATATCCTGAAATTTTGTATTACCAAAGTTTGAAATAGAATGAAACTCTCAACAGTAAAGGTTATGATAGGCCAACAGTTTCTGGTATTGAGTGAGTTAAAAAGCTAACCATGATCTGATTATAACTCAACATTATCTTTCCTATGTCTGTAATGTTTTTAAAATCTAATATTCTTAACTTTTTATATATACAATTATAGGATATTAATATTTATTATATGTGGGGAAATTGGATTAAATAGTTTAGTATATACAAATTTGTATACTAGTTTATTTCATTTATGTCATATTTTGTATCCATTTTAACATGATGAACCAAAGCTCAATCATGACACTCTCAAAATCAATATTGTTGATATAATTTGTTTAATCTTTTTGAAGTATAATTAATTCATGTGTGATTGAAACAATTGAATTTGAACACCTTACTTATTTGAATGTAAGTTTTATTCTTCAATGTTGTAAGACTCCAATTAAGTTAAAAATCATGCGGTCTATTTAGTAAGATGAATTACATGAGTGGGGCCTTCTATTTCTTTTAATTTCAATGAGGAAATGCAAAGAAATATTGTCTGCTTTCCATATTTCCTGTACAATTTCAAGTCAACTTAACTTCACTGTGATATCATGTATGAAACATTCTAAAAGCGCAAGATCTCTTTATCACAACTCATTGATATTTAACAAGCTATACTCAAAAGCTTGTTTTCGAGCTCATTTATCTTGTGTTCCAAAAAATTAAAGAGTGCCTCATTTGACCCAAAGTGTTTGGTAATATACTTGACATCTTTTTGTTATGTCATAATTGTTGTAAACCATGCCATGATTAATATTACAGTTTTTAGCAGTGGATTCCAATTTTTAATGTCTCAAATCAATTTACTTGTATTTCTACCTCTGTACATTGAAGAATTTTTATCAAAAGTTTTTAAGTAATTTACTGTAAAAAAAATTCTAATCAATCCTACTTGACAAGAAAATAAAATAAATGTAAAAATAGACTACATTTTTTTTTTACATCATTTTTGTCAATTTTGATCTCATGTTTTAAATGCATTAATATCCAACTTATATTTAAGGCAAAAAATATATAATTATAATACAGTCTCCATTAACCCTTTAACAGGCAACTTTTGGAAGAGAAAAGACTTGGCTTAGGCTTGGGTAATGCTTGATTTTGCTGGGTTTTGATACGAAGAAAACCTGAAATAATCAACCAACGGTTCAAATAGAAGCTTGATTTCCTTCTGTATTGATACCTGTAAACTTGTCTACATTTTCTATAGTAATTGATGTTGAAATTGGCATTGAAATTAAACAAAAGCAAAAATATTCTGGAAGTTTCACTCAGTTTGCCTTTAAAGGGTTAAATGTCATAATACAATGTCCCTTGAGGATATATTTAGTATAGATAAATTCAGTCTATTCATTTAAATGACGCAATAATCATTAAATCATGAAATAGACTTTTATAACGTTCTTATTAATAGCATATGATAAAATATGTATGTATTTTACTCAAAATCTTTTATCAATCAAAATATACTAAAGCATTTGTTTACTCCCAATATATTATGATATCCATGATAATATTCAAATCCCATATTAGATTACTAGCTTAAATTCAATATTATTCCTTTGTGTCCTGCTTTGATCATTTTTCAAAATCTATTTTGTCCACCAAATTTCTAAATTACAAAAATCTTAATTAAAGATATTTTTCAATGGACTCTTCTAAGCAAAAAAGAAAAGCTGGACAACTAATTGCTATTAATGGTTATATGAACATCTAAAACTTTTATGATTTTTTTTGTCATTTTATATCATATGTTATGTGAATATATTGTTGGGATCAACAGATCCTTCTTTAAAATTATACATCTATTAATAACTTAGTCAATACAATATTGAAACTAAATTACATGCAATCTCTGTTATTTTTGCATTCATTTATTTATAGGATAAGTTGCTATTGCTGTTTACTTTTGTAGTTATTGTTGTTGTTTTTGTTTGTGTTGATGGTAGATAAGATTTATATTTTGTCTTTGTGCTTTTTCCTTTGCAAATAAGAAAAGAAACGAATATCAATGATTCACAGATAACTGAGAAATCCATTAAGACATAATATTTGACTTCAGAAATGAGTTCTCAGATAACTGAGAAATATATATATACCGGTACATGTACAGTACGTCCAGAAAAAAAGTAGTCATTTTTAAATGCATGTCAACTCTTTCAGGATTTGAATATGATTAAGTGAGTGACATCTACTTAAATGTCATCCAATGGCATTTCGTTTACTGTGAAATTTTTAACAATTAATAGTAAATTGTCTCACTTCTCTTGACTATAAGTCAAAGTGGGTGTTCAAAGTGCCGACCATTCCGTTGCACACAAAGTCGAACCTGCTGAACAAAGTTTTCAACAGTTCGTGCTCACATAGCTTCATTAATTCTGTCGAAAACTCGTCGAATTTCTCCCTTTAGCTCTTCAAGACTGGTGAATGTTCATACACGCGATCTTTCACATAGCCTCAAAGAAAGAAATCTAAAGGGGTGAGGTCTGGAGAATGTGAAGCCCAAATGGTGTCAGTTCCATGAGAGATGACAATCTTGTCCCCAAAAGTTTCACGCAGTAGTTCAAGAGTATTGCGTGTCGTGCATGGGGTCACACCATCTTGTTGGAACCATTCAGTTGCTTAGTCTAGACGTCTCCTTCTCATGGCTGTGAAAAACTTTCTTAGCACCGCCCAGTAGTTCATCTGATTCGCAGTCACTGTTTCACCATTTTAGTTTGCAAAGATAAACGGCCCAATGACAAAGCTGCAACTCATGGCGCACCATGCTGCAACCTTTAGGCTGTGTAGAGGCTTCTCACTAACAATGTCTGACTTGTCCTTAATTCCAAAACAAGTTGGAACTCTCGTCTACATTACTGATTTTAAAGAGAGGGATTGAATTCATTGTGTTGCTCTTTCTCATGTTTTTAGAATGAAGTTTCATTTTTTTTTTTTTTTTGAATGACTAGGTTCTCTTTTTGCGCGTTTATCGCGCGATTTTTACACTAAATGAAAAATGCTTGATATCACACAAAATGCCATTGGATACTGTTTTGAAAGACTTTTATAACGCAAAGCTCAGTTAATATTTGTTGATTGTATTGGCATTTGAAAATGACCACTTTTTTTCCGGACACCCTGCATTATAATATCTCAAAAACCATTCGCAAGGAGAGGGACCGAAATAAATGTGTCGTGTTCCAGGAAAAGCCAAATTTGGACCAATTCAGAGTACTGAGTTTTCTTACTTCATTTTAAACAGCTATCTTTTTTTAACATTCTGCTTTGTATTTGAAGCCAATATCTCTATCAGTTTCCGATCTATGGCGTTCTCAAGATGGTAGATATCAAAATTTAGAAACTGAGAAAATGGACATCTTGGGCTGACCTTTACTTATCATTGCCTTGAGATGAGTCGTTTTATACATAAAAATTAAAGCATTTATGGGTAGTTTTTAAAACATAATATTCACATAGAATAAAAATAAAAGGTTCACAAAAGTAATTGCGACTTTATCTAAATTTTCACATAAGACCCAAAATTTGACTTTAATCAGCTTTTTTTTTCAAAACAGTGAACTGCCTCTTCCGACCGGTTTTCCTAGAGCACATCACAATGCAATATGCAATCGGTGTCGGAGAGCTACCATTTAATTTAGCCTATTTTTCAAATCTATAATTTGATGACAAATTAAATATGCGGGGGTTGAGGTATAACGTTCTTTATTACAAAACAGTAACGCTATACATAGTTTCATGTATGTCTAGTGATGTATTAATCAATATTTTTCAGGAATTATAATTTTTCGGAGGCGTAAATACCCTATGACTCAAATGGACAACCCGTAGCGGACTAATACTCGAGTTCTTGGCCCAGTCTCGAAATTATATCATGCAAGCGGTTGAAACTGTAGATCTACAGCATCACACAATTTCCCAGTGGACATAATCATAATCACTGATCATACGGCAAGGGTGTTTTAAGTGATGCAAAGAGGTCGTATGTAATCACTTCGCTGACATCGCATGACCCGTCACACCGCGATACTCGTTTACATAACATGGCTTCGCACTGCTTCTGACAACGCACACTATAATCAAAACACTCCTTTGATCGTGTTTAGAGGCACAACAAGGTGCGTGCATAGGAACGCGACAAACGCGATATCGCGCGTGCGATTCATCTTTCGCGATTAATGTGTCACAATCTTTCTTGTACATGTAAATGTTCATAGCTCCGCGGCATCCTGCGGCGCTAGGGTTTTGCTTGTAATACAGTATGCCTTCCTAATGTACATGATGTATGCAATATATACATTATATGGTACATTAGTACAGAGACAAAAGCGCGAAGGCAATCACACATTCCTGACAATAGAGGCACAAAATGTAGACCCATGATAACCATAATGTAGAGATATTATAAGTTCACACTACACGTAACACACACACACACACAAGCACGCTCATACACACACCGAATAGAATTTAGTAGATAGTGACAACTCCGGCTGCTTATTTCTATCCTTTGCTGCTTCACCACCTTTGAAAATTTGATTACCCTCTCAGATTAGTCACTCCTCGCCCCTTACAATAATCTTAATTTGATCAAGGCTGTGTCTATACCCAATACGAACATAATGTCATAAGCATCATGGAGAATCGTAATAGAGAAGAATTTGAATAATAATTCACTGATATCGATTTTGTTACAAGAATCATCACGTTCTTTTACTAGGACATAGAACGTTCTTCCCTCTTCTGTAGTGATTTAACATTTCTGGTTTCCAAGCCATGATGTTTCATCGATTTAAACTATTTAAACACAAACCTGTGCCTCACTATTCAAATGAAAAGTGTTTCGTAATATTCACAACCATATTGACCACACATTCTTTTATTTTCAATGGTCACTTAAATTGTGTCTGTGTGTTGCATTGTGACGGTTTCAATAAAAAAAAAGGGCAGAGCCAGAGATAAAGAGAGAAACGAGAGAGAGAGAGAGAGAGAGAGAGAGAGAGAGAGAGA
>JASKDV010024432.1:0-26224 GCA_032466395.1 Aegires albopunctatus | reverse complement strand
TTTAAAGCAATTAACGATCAAATAGATATCCCCATAAATGAACTAAACAAAAGTAATAGGAGAACTAGGAACTCAGTCAATTTAACATCCCTGTCTCTAAAAATGATTGCCATAGACATTCTTTCTTCCCCAGCACTGCTAAATTGTGGAATGAATCGAATCCTAATATTAGAAGTATCAAAAGTGTTGATAATCTTAAACATAAGCTACAATATGAAATACTTAAATCTTCATATAGGCCTAATTAGTTTTTTGGCGTATTGACAGTAATACTCAACCCAGTTGAGTTGTCAGTTTATTTGAAGAAGAAGAAGAAATCGAGCACTAGAATAATATGCCAAGTTATACTCCTCATCAAATCAAAATTTAAAAATGACATCTTTTCATACCCCGAAGATACATCAAGGGAACTGGAGTTGGCCATCAAACTCATCAAGAAAATGAAAGCTGCTGGGCCAGATATATCACAGTTGATATAATTAATGGTGCCTCTGAAAAACTTGCAAAACTTTTTAAACTACGGATGTCTAAATAAAAACTTCAGAAGACCTGGAGACTGCAATGTTAATGTTATTGCTTAGAATAGCAAATGTAAAAGGGGTCTAAATAACTATTGACCAATAAGGTTGCCTTCCTGAATGTGCAATATACTTTCAAGAGTCTTCACAAATAGAATCTCAAAATTCCATTGAGGAAAACCAACCATGAGAAAAGCCAGTATCAGATAGGGTTACTAAACAATTAACGATTTGCATGTTGCAAATACACAGTAAATTTGCCGGAATACATTATAATGTCCCAAGCAATGACCTTTGATAGTATACTAACTATGAACTTCTTATTACAATGATTATTTTTCAGTTTTTGAAATGATTTCATTTTTATTTTTTAAAATTTTTTTTACTTTTGCAGGAATGAAAGTCTGGTCAGATCCCTTTGACAGAAAAAAGAAAGATGGATAAAACTGAAGCGTCCTTATTTAATATTTAACCGTTTATTTCTCAATCTTTCTTTTAGTATATTGAGTTGAAGATGAGACAGAGAAAAATTAGGTGATCCTAGGTGATCTCTGATATTAATAATAATGATATGAAAACTTTTAATGCACCATGCATCCCTCTGGAATTAGGGCTCTGGTCACAGATCAATAAATTGTCAATGAATTATAAACATGGTGAATAGTCAGTACTGAATAATAAAACACCTTTTGTAAAGGTGCGTCATAGGGTGTTTCTTGAAATTGTCCTAAGAAATATTTGAGTATTTGCAACACCTTTTAAATGTATTTATTTTCATAAAAAGTCATACATTATAATACTCTATCAAATTATATTTAGTTATCAAACTGCATTCTAACTAAAATTTCGTAGGGAAGAGAGTAAGGATGAATTTAATGTATAAATCTAAATGAAAACAAATAGTGATCTACGTAGTGATCATCGTACAAATGGGTCTTGTGATTCCCTGCATTTACTTCGACTTTTTGTACGTTCTTGTGAAGCCGATTGATCGTTGTACTTCTGGTTCATATTAATGATGAAGGTATGTCTTGTTTTCTATATCAATTACTTTATTGATTTTTTTAAGAATCATAAAAGGATGTGAGATCATTCATCGTTGTTTGAATGATGTCAAAATGTGATATTATTAATATTAAAAGTATGGAATGTTAAATGATCTTGAAATTTGTTTTCATGGTTTTGTGTCATATCATTTGTATGTATTCATTTTGTATTCTTATTTTGTCTCATGTTCTGCATTTTACTGGACATTTCATTCATTCAGGAACTTCTAAAGTTGAAGGGTCTTTTCACACCATTCACGATGATAGATGATTCAACGATTTTCAAGCGTTTGCTTTAAATTCTGTCTCATTGTCATAATCAATTCGTTATCAGTATGAAAGTACTGGAAAGCATGAGCAAAGGAAAATGATATACATATATATATATATATATATATACATATAATATATAAATAATATACATATATGGGCAAATTCAGAACGGGGTGGTCTAAAAATATAGTACAGGAAAAACCTGTTAAACCAAAATTAAATGGACTTAGGTTTAAACATAGAAGAAAAATATATCATGAAAATAAAAGTGTTAGTTTCATTTTGGTTCAACCTTTTTCTCAGATAGCCATTTTCGGTTTAACAGGTTTCTACTGTAGTACTAACATGTGAGTGAGTGAACTGAGTGTGTATGCATTATATAGCTATAAATACAAGGGCCTATTCATTTACATGGATTTGTTATTTTCTGTGAAAAAATTACTTGACCAGAACTTACATTAAATTAAGACTTTAGATGTACTGATTTTAGTATTTTTAGTTTTTAGAGCCTTGGATTACTTCTTCATTTTCTTTTTAAACCATACATATCATATATGTAGTATGTAGGCTTACGTGTTATGAATTACAGTGTAGGCTTCTTAATACATTGTATTAATTCAATAATCCATAATTATTGTAGCCTACAATTTTCGGGGGCATCAGTGGCCTAGTGATTAACACAGTTTAAATACAAGAAACTCAAGCAGCTTCACTCATCGACACCAATCAGCTGGGTGACTTGATGGGATTGTATCACGTTTGATGCAAAAAAATTCTCAATAATCAAAAGTCCTTGGGTAAGGCATTTTGTCCCATCTTCCTCACGAGACTCAGGTGTGAATGAGTACCTGACCATTAAGATGGCATTGTTCATGTCTAAAAATTGTATCCATGCCTAACAGTGAAGGTCAGTCTTGTCCTATGTGTTCTTTGTTGCTGTCGACAAGGGGAAGTGAAAAGTTATTGTAAAGTACTTAGAGGCCTCGGCAATAATTGAATAAAAGCTCTTTAAACTTTATGATCATTATTAGAATCTATTTAGATGCATTATTGCTTTCTACTACAAGGGGAGGTCAGTCAAATATTGTACCGTAGTTTTTGTTTTATCTTACTAGCAATTGTCCCCGTTGTTAGTAATGTTAGTGTTATTACAATAATCAATTTAGGTAGGCCTAGACCTGTAGGCCGACGTACGCGCATAGGTTACCTTACTAGACGTAGAAGTCAATAAAATTAAAATATTCTGAGAAATTTATCAACCGTCACAAAACGTGTATTTTTGACGATACAATAGAACATATATTATTATTATTATTATTATTATTATTATTATTGTTATTATTATTATTATTATTATTATATCGAGAATTTCATTATGACCGCTAAAAGTTGCGTTTTGGTTTTTATTCTAAGAGTAGTAATAAAAAGTCATCCTCAATGGAGCTAGATTGATCACTAAATCCTACCAGTAAAAGTGAAACTATAGGCCTAACCTCATATAATTTTAGTTATCCCAAATCTTAAGATATATTTTTTAGATCCTTAGATAATTTTGAATTTATTATAGCCTACCGTGAACGCGTGGTCGCTTTGTTATTATATTATCAAATATAATAGTTGGTCCAGCCTACATAATAGTAAAGTCATAGTAATATATTGATAATGATATCGCCTATATCGGTATCACGTATACATGTATTTCGACATCATTTCAAAGTCTGTTTTTCTTTGGTAAAGCTGGCCCCATGGAAAATTGTGACCTTTTTTGCAATTATGCAATTGTGGTTATAATAAATATACGTAGTGATTTTAGTGTCAACCAAGTAGGAACATTTTGATTTTCTGCTAGTTCAGAGCGCAATTTCAACCCTTTTGTATTGCAATTTTTGGAATTGTCAAATGCACTTTTCGGCAAGATCAGGTAAAGAAAAAAACAATATATAAATAATATATATCGACGCAAATTTGACGAAAGCCCCTATCGACATCATGATTGTGTCGATAAGGCAGTAGTAAGCAAAATGTAATGCATGTAAACAATGAAAAGTTGAAAGGCTATGATGAAAATATTTCATCGCCCCTATTTTTGAACTTGAACTTGAAATCGATTGGTGAAGGGCAAAATAAAAACACATACTATTACACCGATGATGTCCGTCTCCACAGCATGCCAATAAAATCGCATCCTTTTACGACCAATAAAGTCCACGCCCTAGGGATGTCGTCATTATGTCTAATGAAATCACTTAAGTGAATTACCTGAACAATAAAATCTAGTTTTTTTCCTTATTATTATCTATTAGTTGACCTGCCGTATCGACATCCCGTATATAGCGTCATACACATGTACATTATATTATTATCACATGTACCGGTACTCAACTCGTATTACAAAAATACATGTACATGAACCACGGTACATTAATTAATGACTATGAGCAACGAGCAACGCATGTGTATTGGTATTCAGAATTTGACGTGAAGGGAACCCGCCTAGAATAATCTTTGACCTACTGGTTTAAAGTTTAAAGTTATTTTAAAATAATAGTAATAATAATACGGTAATAACAATGTCGGTAATGATAATAATGTGAATCGTGAATTAATTGAATTTGGTAAAACATAGAAGTGTCAGGAGTAAAAGTTAACTTACGTCTTCTTGTTCGCATTTTCAGCATCGCTAAGAAAGATGAGGGAATGGCCATGGCGAAGATTAAAAAAAAAGAAGAGTTTGCACAAAAGACGAGTATTAAATTTAGTACCGTACCGTCTTGACTGGTCACTGGTAGGCCTACATGTAAGGTACCGGTAAAAATGCATGTATGTGTTGTTTATAACAATATCTAGCCCACTGACACATGCGTGTCATTCTTGTTGACCTTACATGACATGATTACATTGTGGGGACGGGCCATAACAGTTTTCAACGACACGATGATGTAAACATGAACACCGTTTCACAACTCAATGTATTCTGTAGGCCCTATGGCATGTCCCATCTTTATTTACCGTATTGAAGCACCGCTTTTGGCGGGTAAAGCTGAATCAACTTCGTGTTTCATACTACACATGTATAGCATACCAATAATACCAATCACTGTCAATAGTTATCCTCCAGTAAGACCTCACAAACTAAACGACATCAAATTACGCGAGCTAACACAAGCATTATAATACCGCTTGTCATCTGATTTATTTATTTATTTCTATGTGTGTTGTTGTTGGGTTGTTTTTTTAAAATATATTTTTATTTTATTATACAATATCTAGCTACCGACATGTGTGCCATTTTATGTTGCCCTAAGCTTTTTAAGAAGGCCTACTACATAAGTAACTCAAATTAACTATTTAGTTTGTATAGCTTTCTTGTATAAGAAAAGAAGATATTAAAAACAAAACAAAAAACAACATAATTTTGATTCTAAATGCAAAGCACAAATTCCACTCAATGCATAACTTGCTTTAAAAAAAGTGCCAAGCAGTAAGTTATACTATATATATTTCCTGTGGGCCATCTCGAGGTAGGCCTACGAAAAGTTCTAGCATAAAGATCTGACTCTGCAATTAGCCTAGTACTCATTTTACACCGGAGCACGCAGAGGAATATTCAGTTAATTGATAATTACATGTATGCGCTCTACATAGGTCCACAGGCTGGCCGCTTCTTTCTAAAAATACATTTCAATCCGTCAAGGATCATGCAATTTATCAGCGGACGAGTTCAAGTTCATGTATAGAATACATGTACGTATGCCCACGATAAGTTCAAAGTATTAAATTTAAATAGTACAGTGGGAAACGCAACGCGAGAATATTCCGACTCACAGAGTTAGTCGACCCAATATGAAGAAGAAGAGGCTCGCACTTATTTTTATGATAGTAATTGATAGTGAGGGCTTTCTCTAGCTGGTTGTAATTGACTACCATATGGGCCTAAATGACCCAGACACTTCAGTAACAACTTTTTAAAAAAAAAACCATTTGAAAAGTCTGGGTCATGGTGGCCCCACGGTCACTAATTTAGTATCATTGAATTCAAAGACCAATTATAGTCAGTTTCATTTTGTCTTTTTGAACCAAGAGAAGGTGTATTTTATAAGGTCGTTAGGTTTTTGAGGAAAAGACACAATTTCAGTTTTCTAAGCCTTCTGGTTGCTGAGATATTAGGAAAAATCTAACGCTCTGGGTCTGTGTGACCCGCGGTCGTGGAATAGGGTTTAAGCCATGCAGGGTTATGTGCCTTATTCCTTTCCAGCAAAAGTCTGGATCATTCTGCCAGAGTCGTCGCAATCTTACTAGGAGACCACTTGCACAATCCACCAATATTGCTCAAGCCTTTTAATGTACAGTGTTCGGTTAATAATCAAATCAAAATCAAGGATTATATATGAACGTTCCACGTTCTACTAAGAACCACCAGGTAATGGAATTAGATACCCCCCCCCCCCAAAAAAAAAAAAAAAAAAAAAAAAAATTTAAAAAAATAATCAATAAATTAATATTCCATCAACAGTGTTTTATAGAATTGAAATTATATAAGATTTATCAACACCAACGATCTCGACCAATATGTCCCACTACATTGTACTTAGCATTGGCTTGATTGGGTTATCGTCTTTTACCTATTACATGACTATATTCTTCTACAGGAACATGATCAGCTCTTTTTTGCCAATATATTCGGAATTTGGGATCTTATCTTAATATAACTGGACAGTTCCGGTCACAGACTAAGGACTTGTCCAGAGAGTACAGACCGTGATTTTTCTGCCCAGAAAAAGGAGATTCAGGAAGTAGTGGCCAGAGACCATTCGGATAGCGCGGAGGCAGGAAAAAATTCCAACTATTGTGGTCTGGCTGCTGTGAACGAGGCGAGTGGTGAAATAATAATATTACTTACTTACTTAGTGCCTTTCGCTAACGTAGTCATCAGACCTTCGCAGCTTCAGTTGTTGTTTTCTTTATTAACGTAGTGAAGGCAGACCAGTCTTTTCTGTTTTGAGAGATGTCTTATTAAAGTCTTAGTGTTTCCAAGTCTTTTAGTGATCTTCATTTTATTGTGTTGTCTGGAAGTCTTTTTAGGTCGTTATATAAATAGGGTGACTGGTATAGCTAAATCGGGACGCAAGTACATTGTATCTTTCAAGCCGAAATGGATGGTATAGTTCCGGAAACACAATCCAAAATGATGAAAAATGTACACCTGTGTGTGGGTGTGCAGTAGGGGAGAGGAGATATGTTGCTGCTTTTTCTTTAATCATAATTATCCCCTTTATGTTTGTGACTCGACTTTGTTTTATGTTTCTATTTTTATGGACTTACCTGTTAAATTTAAGGGTCTACCATCGATCATGCTCCCGAGCGGTGGCAGGCGTGCATTTTTTCTACTGTAACGATGACAATAATTATTCATATTATTATTGTACCGTTCATTCTCTCGTGGAAATAGGGTAGATCGAAGATTACAATTATTTGATCGTTGCGTAGATCTAACCCTCTGTGGGAGTTGACACGCCACATGCAATGAGTTATTGTTAAAGTAGTTACATCCTTGCTGAGTATGCGAGGAAGGGCGCGTTTCAGAAATACTTCTCCGAGTTGACCTAGATCTATATGAGTTTTGTTGACAGTCTTTTAAATATGCTTGAAATTGTGATCTGTGGTAGTTCATGGCTTTTAGTAAAATTCAAGTGGACGGCTACCCACTGAGAAGAAAACAGGATGTTATTTTTACTTCATTATGGTGTTCAATGGTGCATCATAACGTCCTGTTTTGTTTGTTTTGGGTTTTTTTGTTGTTTTATGTTCACCGGTGCAAATAAACATATACAATGCAATCAATAGGAGTATTTCTATTCCTTTACAACAATGCCAGAGTTTCTCTCTCTCCCTCTCTGACATTTGAGGCGAATTCATCAAGAGATCTCTACCTGGCTCTGTCAGTTACTGCTCTCGGGAGATACCTCTTTTCTTTAGATCTGTCTCTACCGTCCTTCGCCAGGTTTCCTTGAGTCCTCAACGGTCTCTCTTTCCCTGTATATGGCGTCCATCACAGGGATATTCTCGTGATAGATGTCTGGTGCATGCGAACATGTCCCAGCCATCTCCAACGTTGTGTCCTACTGTTTACTTTTGTGATGATGTTTGGCCAGAAGCTATTAATTTTCCAAAAATAGACACGTTTTGAAAAATTTCGATGGTGTCAATGGTCTTTCAGCATTCCCAGTCATACAACGAGAAGCTGAACGAGGACGTTGGTTTTAAAAACCCCAACACCCACCCTTTTTTGACTCCATGTTCATAATATAGCATACCCCCTGCAATGTCATCAATAGTATTTGTCAGGTTAGTATAAAGAATAAATTATTTTAAAAAGTAGTTTGTTTTGCTTATTATTAATTTCCCCTTTATGGGGAAGGTGGGCGGGAGTGGTGCGTTCGAGTTTGGTGGTGGTGGGGGTGGGGGTGGGGTAAAGGGAAGATATTTTATAATCATTTTAATCTTCTGATCAAATTTTGGATTGTTCTTGTTTTTTGTCTCTTGTTGTAAAGGATGGACTGATTAAGTTCATACATGTCAATGATATTAATTCATGTATCAAGTTCGAATTCTGGTCAGCATAATTTGTCTCCAAGGACATGTTCTCAACGCAATTGTATGGGCTTCATGCAACAGGAACATCAGTACCAGATTTGTTGGCGGGTAAAACATTGCAATTTAGTGCAAGAAAAGGCAGAACCTTCTCAAATCAGAAACCTAACAAAAGCTCAGGTTTTATGGGTCACTGGATTTTATTTTTTATATTTTAACTCGTAAAGAATCAGAGTTTAATTTGATTTAGGTTAGAACATGTCCTTTATGAAGTAAACTTTTCACTTTTGTAACTCTGTACTTTGCAGGTCTGTAACCGTAAATGAGACCCGCTACACAGGTTTTTTAAATCATAACTTCACTGAGACTACAAGTGAGTTGAAGTGGGAAGAGACTTCATATAATTATTGCCCAAGATGGCCTTGTATTATTCACTCAAATTTTTCAAATTGTCAAATGATTGACCACTGACCACATTTTTGACAACTTTTTCATGTCATGTATTGTGGGTTTTTTAAAACATAATTTGTAAAGAAAATATTATTTTTAATCTGATTTATATATTGTGGGTCTGCCAAACTTATTTGTTTCATGTTTAAACGTGTTGGGGTATATGGTGTACAAATAAAGATAAAGATAGGTTTATAGTCCATATCTCCGCTCATTGCTGACTCCCAGACTTTACATCAATTATCCGCCGGCAGGCCATTTCATGCAAGAACCATCTCAACTCTCCTGGGAGCATACAGCAGATGAGCTGATTAAAAGCGCTTACCAGCTAGCATTTGACAAAATCTTTCACTGCCTATACCAGGTACTCTTTTTACACCTGAGTGTGGTAAGGATAATATGTCTAGAGATTTTTTCAAGGATCAAATGAGAGCAGGTATTAAATGCACAGCCTCTCGATTGAAAGCCGACCTAGCCACTCGACCATAATGCCAAGTTGAGTGAAAAATAAATAAAATTAACTGGAATCTAATTTTCTCTATGTAGTCTACAGTTTCTAGGTCTCACAGATCTCAAAGTAGGACAAATTATTATAGATCATAGCTGTGAAAAGCACATCTAATTTTTGTATTGAAATTTGAATTAATTTCTCCAATAAACATAGGTAGGGTTGCCAAGAGAAGAGTATTTCCATATGTTTAGGATATGTTATGGATCTTAAGTAGGAGATGTGTAAATTTTAGAGAGAAAGAAACATTCTTAATCTTTCATTATCTGCCACTTTATTTTCATTTTTAATGTCTTAAGAATTGAAACCCAGTTTCTTTCAAAGCTTGTTACATCTTTGCTCTAAAGGCGGCTCATAGGCCTACTTATAATGATGTCATAATCTTTATCACATGAATTTATTGTCCACAAACATATTTGAAAATTAATTTGTGGAAGACTTGTAAAAATGTATCAGGAATAAACAAAAATTGCATAGAAATATACAGTAAATGAGCAATCAAGTGTTTTATTGGGGAAATCTAGAAAGTTAGTGATTAGAATAAAGACACTTGCTTAAAGTATGGCAATTTGAACACTAAGCAGCTTGAAAATTAAAGAAGGCAAACAAATTAAACAAAAGTATAGGCAGATAGTTTTAAAGTATTTACAAGTGCATCAGATTTCATGCATAGAATAATAAGGAATAAATTAAATAAAGAATTTTTCAAAAAAATTGTTTTTTCTTACATACGCATGCCATCTCTTATCATAACTTTAGAATGATTCACAAGATATACACACATTAATAATTAATATACATGTATATGTTTTAAAAGGCGACAATCTAAAAATACTTAATGAATGGGTTATCTCTATTAAGTGCAACCAGCACATATCAATATCATTTGGAACATTGAGATTATGTCAACTTAAACGGTTGTTGATTTGTCAGAGCAACCGATACAATATAAGTATTAATTAAATTAATACAAACCACCATTGTTCATAAAGTACTACTATTGCAAATATTCTTCCCCATAAAGTAGAAATTAACAAAGCAGCATGGCCTAGAAATGTCAGCAATTAATGTAATTTTAGTACCATGCTTGCATGAATAATGTTGCAAATAATGATAATAAAAGCCATTAACTTTAGATGTAAGTTGTAAGTGCACCAACACTTCTCCTACTTCCCAATGATTATGCATCGTACTATGCAATGTTGAGTACATTGTGGCCCATGGAAAGTGTTATCCGTATATATCAGAAAGCCAGTCTGACAGAAAATCACTATGACAAAATGTATTTATGACAATTCATACATTCTCTATGTTGTGTGGGCCTTTCTCATCATATTAAATTGCCAAACTAGATATGAAGCACATCCAAAAGCTGTTAGATCTGGGTCAACCTGAGGTGAGAGCAGAGAGTAAGCTGTGATTTCACCCCTCTCTTTCATAAATTTATGTCATCCTGCTTGCTTTGTAATGACTTTATGAAATGGGATAACTATTTGACGAGATAAAATCTAATTGTTGATATAAAGTTGTAGTTAAATTTAGATTGATACATTAGGGTCCATTTTACTTAGAAATAAATTAGGTGAAAAAATGGGACTTTGATGATGAGTGGTAGGTAATAATGGGTGTTGACATAATCCAATGACAATATATCGTGTGTTGCACTATTACTCATCCATATTCATTTCTTTCCATAAATTTCTTTCTTTTAAATATTAATTACTCGAGAATCAAGAAAATAATTTTTAAAATTAAACTATTTTCATTTATATACAACCAAAGTAGCACTGCAAACAAGCTTCAATAATCTGACTTTTACACTGATTTTACATCTTTTGTTAAATACTGATATAATATCAATTCATAATTCATGGGCATTTCAATTTAGTTAGGGGAGGTTTGATGTATTAGAAAAAATTAATAACAAGGCACAAATCCTTATTATAGTAATAATGGATATAGCCATACATAACACAACAATTCACCCACTCTTTCTCCCTCTCTCCCACCTCTTACCTCCCCCCCCCTTCTCTCTCTCTCTCTCATTCTCTCTCTCGCTATAAGCTGACAAGTAAATAAATGCATAAATAAATTAATCAATAACTTGTAATAAATATGAGTAATTTAAGATATATATATGTAAGATCTATCTAAACAAGGCATGACATTCATCAGTTTTCATGGCATCTTGTTTCCTAATGACCAAAATGCATATTATGATGTCACACCCACCAGTTATCTACACTTTATCAATAAAAAGATAAAAAAAATTTTACCATATGAAAATAATTTCCTTTGTCTAACTACAAATTATTCCCTATATCTATATTCTTTCTATACGATGCAATTTCCCACAACAGTGTAGGTGAGTATCACTTTGAAAAGAGGGCTAGTTGCAATAAAGGGAGGACTTGAAGAGTAAATAAATCTGCCATGACAGCCTGAAAAGAAATGCAATAAATATAAAATCAGACAACCAAAGATATCAGATAAGAGCTAGACAGAATACACAAAAATGTGTATGTCATTCAGTATGTTTCTTCTATTCAAAGTTTCTCTCATGTGATCTTGACAATTGAAACTAAAATTATGATACTACCCAGTAGTTCAAAAGTTATAATATTACAAATTTAACTATACCCCATGTTCCAGTAAGTATTTTACAATACAATATAGTTCATGTTGAAGAAGGCTTGAAATCAGAAGTGATAGGAAAACTCTCATGCAGCCTAAATACCCCAATAAGGTCCCAGGAATAAGTTCAGTCAGCTACATAAATAAAAGGTATATAAAAACAAAAATCTCTAGCCCAAGCATCAAAATCTATCACTTCAATTCATTACCTCAGCAGCGTTGTAAGTGTGGACTTTCATCAAATTGGTCTTCCTAAATGAGAAGATTGCAACAGCTAACACTGAAAAATTAAAAAAGTGAAAGGTGAAAAATGAATTTTCTTGATGCAATCTTTATTTTAATCAATTCATCTTATTTTGCAAGATCAATCACCCATCATAAAACATTAATTATGCGGTATTTCGTTTATTGTTGCCAGATGAAGAATGCGCTATTTCATTCAAAGAATCATATCTTTATTAGTAAAATTTAGATGTAAAATAATTAGTTGAATCTTGTTTAATTTTGTTATTCAATTGTGCTTAAAACTAACATTAATAGTAAAACATTCTTAACCTGACAATATCTCAAGAGAATCATAAGCTAGTACTCTATCCCAAAGAAGCAATACTTGGTCACTGGCAAGGAAGCCTGAGAACGCCCTCATCAGCCATTTGAAAGCAATTTTCAATCTAATGGGGTGAAATTAAAAGAAACCAATTATTGACTTACTTCAAAGTTAATGTTGTCTTTAATAAATTATTACATGGCAATTTGTAGCAAAGAGAGAATTAACAAGAGCAGTTTCGTTTGATAAAGAACCAGTAGAGTTGTTGTTTTTTTTCCTTTTCTTTTCAGGTTGTAAAAAATGAAGGACTCAATAAAACATTGATAACATTAATAACAAAGCCCTTGAAAAATCTCTCCAACCACTCAAATATCAAAATATCTTGATGTCATCTTTGACACTTCAATCAAGAAGAATTAATTAATATAATACCAGTAACTGTAAAGTCATCTTCACATCTAATTCATTTATTTTATAGAAATAACAATTAATTTATATATATTCTTCACAAAATATCTGCAACCAAAAATTTAGTGGCATGATCTATTTCATCTCATAGATGTTTTTCTAAAATCTTATATTATTTTTTACACATTTTCATATTTATTTTGTATCTTTTTTTTTTCTCCATGTATGTGTAGTAATGTCTTATTATGAGTGGAAATTTGCTCATGGCCGCAAGTGGTCCAGCTACTATACATAAAATATTACAGGTTTCTTCTTCCTTCACTTACGGTTGACAACCAACTTGCTTCAGATGATAAAACAGTTCAGGCTCTTGAGTTTGAAGAAGGGTCTCAAATAATAAACTCAAAGCCACAATTCCCTATGAAATAAAGAAAGGCAGGCATTATCATTAAATATTGATCACTTCTTTCAAACTTGAATGATTTTTGGTCTTTCTAGTTTTTGGTAATACAGTGTACAATGAAAATAAAAAGAAACTCTGCTCTTGATTCAAATTAAAGTTCAGTGCATGGTTTTGCAAATAAAATTCATCATGATTAACATAAGTGTGATTATCCTTACTTTACAATACTCTCTAATCGATGAGCTAAACCATGGTAAGACAAGAAGAGATCACATCAGGGAAATAGTTGGAATAAGATCTGTACATTGATTATTTTTTAATGCCATTTTTCAATCGCCATTTCTTAACTTATTTGACCACCAGCATGAAAACTCAATAATATTACTATTATTACTATATAATATGTAAAACATGGACGCACAAATTAGATAACTCATATCGTTGAACTTGCTGCCTAATTTGTGTGTCCATATTTTTTACTTACCAGCTCTGCGATGGCATCATTTTTTAATTACTATCAATAATGATGTGTTGATAACCCTTATCACTTTCTTTCAAATATTTTCTTTCAGCATAATAAATATATCTTTGATATTTTCTTTCATAGAAAGTGCTGCATGAATAACATTATTAGCATAAAAATTATTAATAATATTTATTATTATCATTAAAAATCAGTAAAGGGTTATAGGCAACAGACTTTTAAAAAAGCAAAAAATATTGGCCAATGCAAATGAATATATAAAACATCATATGAACACGACTTTTCTTCATTGACCTACCTGAGTGTGAGATGAAACGCTATGTAGACGGAAGAAGTAATGAACGTACATGTTTCTAAAGACATAGTATAACTTGCAGACATCATCAAATAAGTAGCATAGGGGAGCAACTGTAAACATATAAGTTAAAATTTGTTTAAAAAATTAGCAAATCCAAAAATGCATTCAGACGTAAGTTTGTTTTCCCTTGTATGAGTGCTGGTATAAGGATACCATGTATATTTGAGTGCCGATAAACCAACCGCGATAACCGACAAACTCGCATCTCCGATAGAATATAGCAGGAACCAAATTTTTCCTTCTATTTTATTTATCGATAAACCAACAATTCACTATTCTGTCTCAGACATAGGATAATTTTGAGGGAACAACACTGTTAATTCAAAAGAATAAATGGTTCGAATTCTTGGGCAGGTGAGTTAATCTATAAAGAATACCAAACAAAGAAGAGAACACAAACGACTGGTAACCAGATCAGATGTAACACAGATGTGTTAACCTACATGTATTCCGGAGAAGGCAGAGGCCTGTTACCGAGCTGGGGTCTTGTTCAACCGCATTACCTTGCATTGGGGGTGGTGGGAAAAGCACTGATAACTTTCACACCTTTCACCTCCCGCATCTAATGACCCCCCATCACCACCCACCCCTGACAGTTAGTGGAGCCCCACTGCTCGTTAGGGTTAGAATCCAAGCTATTCTTCTCACTACTTTCTCCCAGAGTGTATTTTTAAACTATGATACAAGTATAGAGTATAAAGATAATGTAAGAAGAAAGACATACTTTGTAGATCTATTGGCCTCTGTTAAAATGATAACAATAATAATAATGATAATAATAATAATAATAATAATACACATTTATAGATCGCCAGCATCCCTTACAAGAATGTTCATCGTGCTTTACAATATAGAATTTGGACATGCAATAACATATACGCACATATGTAAACAAACACATACACATACAACCATATGATATCTATATACTGGTATACTATTATACGTAATCATAACAGCAATAAATATTTGGCCTAAAAGTAGTAAGTCACTATAATAGATTAACGTGATTCACTAAACTCATACAGCTTCTTGTGTCAAAAGATAAGGCATTTCAGATGTGTTATATGTTATGCTAGATAGCATGGCCGGATGAAATGAATATGCCAGACAGATGAGTTAAGGTTATGAGGGTCACATTGAGTCACAATACATGTATATAGATCCAATAATCCAACAAACTCAATAATCTGACACTTTTACTGGAGACAGGCAGGGTTAGATTATCGGCGCTCGACTGTATATCAGTGGGTCTTTAGTTTTCATTTTAAATAATATTACCTTTTGAACAACAGACATGAGACATGTTCCTTTTTTTACAATCTATTTTAAGTATAATTAATATCAAGTCTTAGTAGTAAATTACATAGCATTCTTACAGAACAATTTGCATTTCTAGGAGCCTTTCCTGAACACTATTTCAAATTGATTGCTATCTACTCACCATACATTGCAAATCCATGAAAAGGAATAACTCCATTTGGTGGATATGTCACAGCAAATTCTTCAACCCCTAGTTTTCCCCTTATGTAAGACTTTGGGGGAGTAGCACTGTTATAATGGAAATGTTTCAAGACCATAGTGTCCCGGGAAAATGGAAGAAGCACCTAGTGACAAGGAGTATATAAAAATATCATCTTAAAGGATTGAAAGAAGAAGGTATTATCATTATATTTATATGGAACAAATTTCATATTATTTCAACTAATGAATGAGTATCTCTTAAAACTGTTCACTATTCCGCATAAAAGCAATATTTTAAATTACTCAAAAGGAATTTAATCTCATAAACCCTATGCTTTTACGGTGTATTCTTATTTTTGTGTTTATTTTAAAAATTATTCAAGGAGTATGAAAAATGACGTAAAAAAACATACAGGGTGAAAAATATCAGAACATTTTCTTTATCATTGTTTTCATCTACTTTACTGTGAGTTTTACCCATCCTTCTATAAAGTATAAGCTAAAGGTAATCTATTTCATTATGATTATTAATATTATGCACAGTATTATGATCTACACAAGTAGATTTAAGTGATTCTACAAAAAATTTCTCTCAACATTTTCAAATAAAGGAGGAGAGAAGGATGACAAAGGTTGTTTTATTTCATACACACTTGATATAAAAAGTCCTCAAAAACAAAGTACTGATCATCATTTGTGGCAGTCAATTTCACATCCTGAAATTCATTGGGCAACATAGCCAAAAAATAAATTAATCTATTTCATTCATATAAAAATCAAACTTTGATTTTATTGTTTTCTATAACAGTCACAATTATACACTAAGCAAATCAAAAGGAGTTTGCAGTTCCCACCTGTTGTGTTTGTACATGTGTGTTATATTATATTATATTATATTATATTATATTATATTATATTATATTATATTATATTATATTATAAATGTGTAATTTTGGACCATAGGAAAAGAGAAAAAGCTTTGACTAAATAAAAGGAACTATTTCTCTTGAAAAAGAAAAAATAACGATGCCTGAGTAAATTCTAATTCTAAACTATGACACGTTTATTATGAGGAATAAATATTTAGAAATGTGCTGTCCTTAAATTAGTAACCCATGAGTTATTAAGTATTGAATGAATATGAAGGAATTTACCTTATACAGAAGATTATCTACTAGGAGATCATGCTGGAGGACATAAGCTTTCAATTGTTCATAATACAAAACATCCTGTAGACAAAGAGGATAAAGATTATTTGGAATCATGTAAGAGAAAGTTCTTCAATAAACCAAAACTTTATATCATTTCATCTAATTTTAATGATTATTACTAAATTTAACTCACAATAGTCTAGTTTTTAATATATATATATACAAAAAGTGAAATTCCATTGTGCATCTTATCCCTGAAATAAAACTTCACCAACTTTACGACTCTCTAATTGAACACTTCCAATTCTAGAACTTGATTCAAACAGCTGATTTTCGAATGATATTTGGACTTTAATGGGCTGGATGAAAACTAAATATAATAGACCTAAGACTTTTCAAGGGGTAAGACGGTTTAACGGAGAAAATATATATAAATCAAAAGAGAAAGGAACTTATGTCTTTTGATTTTCTGAAGAATGTCGCTGATTTATATCTCTACATACCACATGGTTCACTTCAACTCCAAGTATTTGACACCAAAGCTCTGCTCTCATAGATATTGGACAACCTTTCTTTGAGTATTCCCTTGATATTGGTGCATGCTTAGCAGCTAAGACTGAAGGAAAACAAAATAATGCATGCTAAATAACAACAATTACGAGGTCATTAGAAAATATCTACAATGTAATTTACTTTTTAAATCCTGATTTATCACAACAGTGAATCTACTTACCTTTTTTGCCCAATTTTGACCGATCTGACTCAAACAACTCAACAGGGATATCATTCACATCATCAATTCCAGTTTGACATTGAGTTATGGCCATATCACTATACTGCAATCTCTGTAGGGAAGTTGGAAGAGCATCAGCAATAAAAAAAAAAAGTAATCCCATTTAAATAGTCCCACTTTAGGGTACATAATCAATGGCCTGTGTGTATAATATAAATTAAAATGTTGCCTAGTAACCCAACCAACTAGTATTGATAGCTAATAGTGTAGTATTATTTAACTCAACTTGTGTAACTCTTGGTGGCATGGTGGCTGAACAGTTAGCCTTGGACTCACATATGAAAGGTCGCGGGTTTGAATCTCATTGGAGACACTGTGTTAACTCTTGGGCAAGGTTATTGACATTAATTGCCTACGTACGTTTGTGGCGCTGTTCTTATGGGTGATGATAAATACCAAATGACAAATTTCCTTTCTGGGATTAATAAAAGGAATTCTATTTATTTATTTTTATCATGTGTTAACTAACTAATGAGGCCAAAGAAAAGTGCATTCGGCTTACAATCAAAATTACGTTCTCTTAAAGCAACAACAACAATAACAAAAATCCCATTATCATAAGTAATAAAAATGAAAATAATAACAACAATAAAAACTTCAGTAACAATTTGAAAAAATGAAAACAACCCAAATATCACTTAGCCTCCATATTATACTATGAAACAATAAAACAAACATTTGAGCTTCTGTATTAAATCATTTATCTCACCAATTCATTTAAGTTCTTAACTCTCATTGGAATTTGGATCAAACCCCATGACATCTCACTTGACCTGAAGGATATGATTAAGGAAAAATAAAATCATGATAGCATTGAAAAGAATACAAAATACATAAAAATAAAAACAATCCCAAACTAATGACCTAATCCTAAAATACATACACTCATACACATAATCACCCCCTAGCTAGTTAGTCTGGAAAGCTAGATCTAAAGTTATTCTTAATAAAACGTATTCAGCCTAGACCTACACTCAATTCAGATGTTACAACGACAAATATCATAATAAGTTGTAATTGTATTGTTACAGTAAAAAAAAATTAAAATTTCTTTTTATATACCGGTAACGCTTACCGCCAAGGGACCTTAGCCTCTAAGCACTTTTACAATTTATCATTTCCCCTGGCCGACAGCAACACGAAACACATAGGACAAGACAAGCAGCCTCTTAGGCGCTTCTACAATTAATTTTCGGTCAGAAAATGTTGCCTTAATGGCCAGGTCTTATTCACACCTGAGTCGAGTGAGGTAGATGGGACAAAGTGTCTTACCTAAGGACACACCACCAATGACCTGTAGTTATCGAGAAAATTTATGTCTAGTGGGATACAATCCCACCAAGTCACCCAGCTGACTGGTGTCGGTGAGTGGGGCCGCTTGAGTTTCTCGTGTATGGACTGTGTTAACCACTAGGCCACTGACACCCCCTATGACATTAAGTATGGCATTATAACCTTTAAAAAGATATAGCACGATAAGTGTAAGTTTTATTTTTAATGATACATGTATTAGCATTGATTTTTATATTATATATTTTATGACTCATCAAATTACACATTTTATTTAAAGGGTATAAAAAGAATTCAATATAGCAACATTACCATGACATTAAAAAAAAAATTCCAAAACAACAACAACAACAAAAAACCACTGTTAATGCATGTTCATACCCTACATTTCCAGAAAAGGTACAGTTTGGATTTTGAAGACTTATTACAACTTCAAGAAAGTCTTTTGGAGCATATACAGGCCTTATCTGGCTTAAATCTGGATCCGATCAAAATATATAGATATAATATAATTTTAATGAGGAGAAAGAAAAAACATATTATCATTTGATTATTTAAAATACATCTATATTATGGATTTTTAAAGACTTATTATGGTGTTGACTGATGCTAAATGACATGGTTTGCTATGAAAAAAATTTGTTTTCCATTGTAATTTGTGAAACAAAATTGAAAATTTATCAAAAATGATAATAACAAATAGGAAAATAAAAAGAAACATAATTTATTGAATGAAATAATGAATGCGTTATACATTACACACAAGCAAAAATTGTTGTACATCTTATATACTTTATATATTTTTTGCTTTTATATAGAGTTTTTATTGTTAGATAGAAATTTCAAATGCATATCAAAATATAATTTGAAACATGGCTGGTTGTCCTGAATAAGAGGGAGTTTGTAAGAAAAAAGATAATTACCCAATCATTTAAAAGTAAGATATGCTTTAGAAATTACATGTAAGGTTGAACCTGTCCATAAAAACAGTCACTTAAGTTCACAATGCAAAGTGGCAGTTATAGGCAGGTGACCGCTATGGAGAGAGGCTGGGATATGGTGGGCAAAACTCTCTCTTCTGAGATCCAACAATGAGGATCGATGGTATTATTATTATGCCTTCTGTGGATCATAGGCTTCACTGTTAAAAGATTGTTGATTTTTTGAAAATTTGATTTTTGTTTTAGCTTTTGCTGTTGTAGTGTTTATTTTATTTCATTTTATTATCTTTGTTCTTTTTCATTACTGGTTTTGTTTATCAACTAACCACAGACGAATAGATGTAAAAATAATGGTTGCAACATAAACCCCACCTCTTTTGCAAGGTTGTCACAGACCAGTGGCCGTTAGTTCCTGTGGCCATTGTGGAGAGGTGACCATTAAGGCAGATGGGACTTTTTTTCTTCTTCAGCATGATTATAGGATTTTCTTTTTTCAGGATAAAATCTTTTTAACCATTTTTGATCCAGAAGATTGCCTTTTGTTTAAATTTGTTGGATATAAAACACTTAAACATTTGAGAGAGAAGACAAAAGAATATATTTCATAATTGCCAAGCAACATTATAAATGAAATTGAGCCCTTATAGTCTATAAGCCAACAGGCTATCAAGGACTACTCTCTTCTGCTTTTCTGTTGCATGTGTTTTTGAGTCAAAATGAATAAATAATTTATCCATGATCTACAAATGTTAAAGTTTTTATTGCTTTCTAATGTATAATCTTTAAATGGTTAAAGTGCAAAGACACATCATTATGTCATCAACAAACAGTTCCCTACATTGAATTACAACTTGTCAAGTGCTGATGTGTGAAGCTGTATTGATATAATTCATTCAATTTTTTTTAAAACTTTAACTTTTAAACAATTTTTTGTAAGAACAAATACACTTTTTAAAGTTGCTTTGGTTAAATCAGATTGAAATATGAAAGAGTTGTAACGAATGCATTACTACAAAAATTTAAGAAAGAATCAATTCAAATGTTATCACTCATAAATTAATGCCATTTGTGTTTTCAAGAGCAAATTGTTAAAATCAGGTTTAAAATGCTATTCATTGCCATGCAAATAACAATTACATTGCGGGTAATATTCTTCCAAACTTCTGGTCTGAGTTGTATTGGTGATATATATAGAAATTCAATACAACAATATGTCACATGCTCATTCCAATAATAGAGCTAAAAATAAATGCTAATTACTCTAGCTCGTTTGAAATGAAATAGCAAAGAAATAAACCGAACTACAATAATTAAATACATAGGAAATCAAAGGCTGAGAACTGAATGCATTGGAACTAGGCATGAGATTAAATAAACATTCACAAAGGCCTTTTAAAATCAAAGAGTGCAAATACTATCAAAAAAAAAAAAAATGTTTAGAAGACTTAAACAAGGAATATTTTCATTTCAATAAAATCATCTTGTAATTTATGAATAATATTTTTAGAGACTACTCTTTAAAACAAAAGGACATTTGTAGCTTGCTCACAGATAAAAGATAGGCAATACATAAAATTTAAATAAAACATTGAAAGCAGTCAACATTCATTAATTCATCCCTATATCAGAAAGAGAAAAAGACATAAAAATAGAAATGTTACTAAATTTCAAAACCTAACACTTCCCATAAAAAATATCCAAACTATTTCTCTCCAAAAAATAGTTGGAGGAAAAAAGAAATGAAAGGAAAAATCCTGAATCCTCTTCCACCCTCTTCTCACCTAAATATAAATAAAATAAATTATGCATAAGAAAAATTAATAAACATATGAATATATTAATAAATAAATAAAGGAAAAATAAAATAAACCCTTTAAATAAATTTCATTCACCATATCAATAGTTCATAACCATAATAATTTGAACAACTATGCACAATCAATGAAAAAAAATGTAACCACAAAAGCAATGAATACAATGCAAGCAGTGCTGGTATTTGCAATGCAAAATCAGCTGATAAATGATGCAAACATAGTCTGAAAATTTAATTGATTATTTTTCATTTCAAGTTATCTATCTTAAGCTTTTATTAACATTTAAGTACTTGGCATGATACTCAGTTTATTATGATTTAGCTATAGAGAAATTCAACTCCATAACAACGAACAATATCAGTGAGTTGTCCTCAACAATTTCTATAAATTGACATATAACTACCGGTATGATGATTTAACCAAAATCAGTAGTATTACTGAAAATAATGATAAATTATTATAAGTGATTTTTCTAATCCTTGAAAATAAACGAATACATATACTGGTACTCGGTATGTGGATCAAAAATTCTGTTGACAATCAAAATCTCTCTCAAGAACTGATGTTGATTGTAAAAAGAAAACAAAACTGTGAATTAAAGTTCTTCATAATTGATATCTTGACTTTACAACATTTACCATATGTTAGATCCTGAGTTGGAATATCAGCGGTCATGTCATGTTACATGCTCAAAAAATAGTTTGAAAATGTGGTTGTCAAAAAGCTTAACAGAGAGATATTAAGACATAAATATTGATAAAAGACTAACATTAACATATAAGCATAATTTATGATTGATTACATAAAGCAATACTGGATTTAAGCATGAATTAAATATCCCCCAACAATACTGGGTAATAAGCAATGTGGCTTGTGGAAAGCAAACATAACATGTGACACAAAATATAGTGCGGAATGCTCACCAATTCCTCTACAAATACTAGAACTTCCACGCATGAAAGCTAAAAAAAATGTTAGTAAGTAATTGAATAGCAGATATAAAATGAAATGTATTACATTCATGATAATATGAAAGTCAATGAGTTGACTTTAATGTAATAAGAAGCATTGAATGATTAAGTGCCAAAGGTCATGAAAACAATTCTGTTTGTTCAATGAAATGCATCACTATAATACATGTATTTGAGAAAAAATACCGGCACAAGAAAACAAAGAAATTTCAATATGATTAATTTTAGTCACAGTATGTAAAAGAGAGTAAAGACAAAGAAAGAGTAAAGCGAGAGTAAAAGTTGGAAGATGGAGAATAGAGAGGCAGAGGTGTAATAATTAAAACCCATAACAAGATATTAAGAAACCATCACAGGAGAGAAAATTTAATATAACAATTGTAGGCTTTTTTGGATGATTGAATTGATTTATGAAATTTTATGATGCAAAATCATTCATGCCCCAATTCCCAAACTTTTAGCATTTCTTTTTCATTATCAAATAATTAAGTAAGTATTTGAACAACATAAGATAATCAAAAAGAAAACGAATGATTTTAACACTTCACCCTCTATTTTAGGTTATGATTATCTTATATTTTTGGATGAACATTTGAAATAATCAGAGCATTTGGAAAGTTTTCTAAAAAAGCACAAATATATTATGTTGAATGAATATCAAAAATAATAAACGTGATTAAAAATCATGCTGAAGCAGATTAGATGGGTGTGTTAATCAAGCATTAAATAAATAATATTATTAATTTCAAAATATTTACATCTATAAACATTTGTCCTTAAGTATTTCTATACAAGTGCTGCTGAGAAAAGCAGGAAGTTTTGAAAACATCAATAAAATGGAGTGGAACCATTCATCTTATGCCCAGTGTTTATGTTTTTCAGCACACATCTTCTCTTCAAAACACTGGTGTAATTGATTGATTGACTGACATTTTGCTTATATAGACTCATGATCTAATATCTATAAACCTAAAAGACGAATACCATGTTTTTAATTTTGCTGTTGATCTGACATGCAGTAATGATTTGGGTAGTATTTTCTACTAAATGAACATATCATTTTTGTGTAGACATTGAACAGTACTTGCATTTGAAAATTTGATTCGTAAAAAGGAGGCAAGGTACAAATTCTGCCATTCTAAGGAATTCAGTCTTAATAAAGTGGCAAGAACTGGTTGAAATACCAACTGCCTGTGGAACATCACTAATGGTCTGTGAGAAGGAAGACACTAAAACTTGATCACAGAGAAAACATAGCAGTTGAGGTGGTTGAATGTCAAAAGTTGTTTAAATTGGGCACCAATGTTTGCTAATATGATAAAGGTTTATGAAAAAAGGTGACAAAAGGTAAATAGTCTAGAATTTTTTCCCATTTAAGAAACTATCTAAATGTAAAATGATTTTGAAGACTCTAATTTTCAACATTTTTTCTAGATATTGGTCTCTAGGTTATGACTTTTTGGTTTATGGTTATAATCCATAAACTATACATAAATCGAAGTTGTCTGATTTTTTGTTGTTAAATTTTTACAACATTTGTAAAGTTTGCAAAAATTCATTCTTCGTTAGTCCCATTTTCAATGGTTGCAATGGAGATCAAAAAAAAAAAAAAACAAAAAAAAAAAAAAAAAAAGTGGTGATATCTCTATGTCTGTCTTACATGGCCCATCAACACCAAGTTCAGTCCATCTCATCATCATATCTTTATGTTCTTTTTCAGGACGCTGTGAAGCATTGAAATTCATGACATTAGTTTGAAAAATTGTCATTTTTTTATTTGTAATCAAAGGAGGTATATGAATTATATAACTCATTTGATTACAAATAAAAAGAAATTGTAGAAGTTGCTTTCAATGCAAGAAATTGTTCACTTTAGTTAAGAATAAAAAAACCCAAAACAATAGCCACTACAGCAACTAAATAAAAACAATTGACAAAACATAATTTAACTTGTAATTAATTATCAGCCTTCAATATTTAATGAGAAGAGGTAACATGTGGCTATATTGTCTTTATGATGTGAATTTGAACATATTTAGTTCTACATTTATATTTATCTTAGAACCTACCCTTCTGGCAAGAGGAATTGTCAGATCAGTACACATACTATTCAGGCTCTTCAGTATCTTTTTTTCCCATGCTTGTTGAGCTTTTCTGACATAAGTCAAAGGCTCTTTCATTTGCTCTGGTGAAGCCAAAACACCATTTGTTGTCTTACTACTATGCTGTTGTGACTGCATGTAATGATAAACAGCATTGCGCAGCTTTCTGTCCCAGCCTGTTAAGATTCACAAATAATTATGATTTTAAAGAGAAAAGATCTGAAATGTATTTGTGCGTAGTACATGGCTGCTAATACTGGACAAAAACCATCTACTTAGTTTCAAACCGACAGTGCCTTGCCACCCATTTCCCGTCCCTTCACTTGGTGACACAATTCACCTGTTAGTATCAATTACACCATCTGACAACGGGCAATTACAACATCCCTGCTGTGCACGCTAGAAAGTGCATTTTCCCTCCAATTCTACTTACTTTGCACTACCACATCTTTCGTTCGAACTATACTAACACACTCATTCGAGATCTCTTTCTCAAGATCGTTTTCTTCCGAACAAGACAATATAATTTTTATTCTACTCAGTATCGTAGTTTTGGTATTATATTGTGTTTTCTTGGATGTGTGTTTTCAGTTGCTTTAAAACGAATTATTTATAATTAGTGTCTATTTTGATTAAGTTTCTTAGGATCTCCTCGATAAAAGTTTATAAAATTTACATATTTCATTTGAATGGTAATTATCCTTAATCTGTGAAAGTTTCATAATGTTCTAGTACCTGTGAGCACTGATACGATAATTGAAGTGTGGTGTACTTTCCACACCTTGTTAACATAAAAATCTTTTCTCGTTTCAGTCTCGATTTTGTACTAGCTTTATACTGTCATAAACAACTTTCACATTCATTTTAGAAAATGGATTCCCATTGTGAAACAAAGCACATCGTTCATCTAAATGAAAGTGACTTGTACAGGACATGGGGAGGGAGAAAATGTTCAAATAAACAAAAGAATAAAAAGAAAAAATTTTATCAACAAAATCAGTATCACAAAACACAATTTCACATATTCAGTCAAGCATCCCGAAGTACAAATCAATAAATCTTAGGAAAAACATTGTACAACGTGGATACAAAACTTTGGTTTTGGATTGGCATTTCATGGTGAGCAAGGAGGTGCTCATTCATGCCTCTGTGGCAAATGAGGAACACAGCTCAAATTAATCATCACATCACAGCATCTCCAAGCATCTTCTGAACTTGCTCAACGCATACAACCCACCAATCAGACGGAGACGGACAAAATAAAGATATGACACAATAATGATAATATTCATATAACTATGACTTCTCATGACTCTTCTTCTTTTTTTTTTCTGTTTGTTTTCTGTCTCTACTTTTGTCTTCCTGTCTTTTTGTCCCTACCTCCCCACCCCCACCCACCTACCTCTCTCTCTCGCTCTCTCTCTCTCTCGCTCTCTCTCTCTCTCTCTCTCTCTCTCTCTCTCTCTCTCTCTCTCTCT
>JASKDV010024321.1:0-16434 GCA_032466395.1 Aegires albopunctatus | reverse complement strand
CTCTCTCTCTCTCTCTCTCTCTCTCTCTCTCTCTCTCTCTCTCTCTCTCTCACACACACACACACACACACGCACACCCACACACATTATATTAACCTTCTCTGCTTTCCTTTCTTTTGTCCTTTCATATCTATTATTATTAAATACATTCATACATTTATACTGGGAGTTATATTTGTAAATTCAAAATTGTTCATACCTCCACAAGAAAGCTTTTATCTTATATTGCCAATGAAGATGCTGTCCAAACTAGAAAACACGTTTGTGCCAAAGCTTTGAATCCTATCTCAAAAAATTCCAAAATTATATTTTCTCCTCCTAGAACACTATTGAGTCATTTATCTTTCAGCTTTGCGTTTCTTTTCTTTTTTATAATCTTTTATTAAATTGAAGTTTCAAATCTGTGCTGTCTGCTTACAATTCACAGGAAAGTTCACGTCCTCTACGGTGGCAAGGAGATATTTGACTATGAGGTCACCACGACTTTTTGGAGAGACATCCGATTGGCCATCATTTCCCTTATTGCTATATTTTCCCTCATGTTGATACTGACGTTATCACTATATCTCACCATCGTCGGTATCATTATTATTGCCCTTAGTTTCCCCATATCTTTGTTCTTCTATCGGGTTGTGTTTGAAATCAACGCTCTTGGAATCCTCACCGGAGCTGCCGTCTTTGTTATCATAGGAATTGGTGAGTATGAAAATGTTTTTAAATTTTATTCATGCCCAAGTTCTTATTTGTGTGTGTGTGTGTGCGTGTGCGTGCGTGTATATTTACAGTAATACTCAACCCAGTTGAGTTTTGTCAGTTTATTTGAAGGAGAAGAATAAGAATATTATGCTTTCTTTTTGCATCCTTAGATTTGTCTTTTAAGACAACTGGGTTTGCTTGGGTTTGTTTGTTGTTTTTTTCTTCATTGTTTTGTCTTTTCCCCCCAAATTTCTTCACTAATGTTTTGAAATAGTAATAGTATGAACTCTTATAATGTACTTTTGCTCTTTCAAGTCCTATTAAAATGTGTTCATGTAATGAATTTTAATTTCCCATTTGTATTGTCATAGCTTTTGATTCATTCATTACCTTTGCAGGTGTTGACGACATCTTTGTATTTGTCAACATCTACCGACAAGCTTCTCACTTGAGCAACCCTGTAGACAGAATCAAATACACTGTAAAAACTGCTGGAGTTGCTACATTTTTCACTTCCTTTACTACAGCTGCTGCGTTTGCAGCAAATCTTGCCTCGTCGGTAAGTAGGCTATCCCAACAGACCTACCTTTCATTCAGATTTAATCAGAATATTTAGATTTTTTGTCACAATAATGGTGAAATTCTAATGATGTATAGACCAATTCTGATTTTGTTTCTTTTTGCTGGGCTTCCGAATTGCGCCTACACTCTCTACATGTCCGCACATGCCCAGAGTTCGTAAAAACAATGACCCAGAATAACACAACAATTTTGGGAGGATTGCATACATTATTTGGCCTACATTATTCCATCAGAACAATTAATAACATGGCACCTTTTGCCTTTTGGATTATTATTACTTTAATAGAACAAGTTGTTGTTGTAACGCTGCCGTGAATTGTAATGACTGGCAAGTGCCTTCATTTTTTTAATGATTCTGGTTTTATTTATTTTTTATTTTTTAATCTTTTGTACTTTTTTAGTTAATCCTCTTAAGTGTTTCATCAACACATAATGTCGACAGCAAGAAACGCCAATGATTTCTTTCTTGGGCAAGCTTGTTGACTTCTCCCCATGTCCACTTCCGTTTCCTTATTTCCCTCTCCACAGTTCGTCTCCATGTCTCTATGGGGCGTCCTCTACTCCTAGATCCTTGGGGAGTCCATCTAAGGGCTTTAATCTTTTATGCGACTACTGAATTTTGTTTTGAATTTTGTCTGAAAAGAAAATAAGAATTATATTCACCTTTTTTTTTCCTTTCTGAAAGTACCGATTTGAATTTTGCGCTTAGTAAAATTTATCAAGATAATGTGTGGTTAATATCTTAATGGCTGGTCTTATGTTTTATGATTTATTCTGTCCTACAGATTCCTGCTGTGTATGACTTCGGGTTGTTCATGGCATTAATCGTCTCTTCTTGCTGGGTGTCCGTCTTCGTCATGATGCCCCCTTTGCTATATTTTCATGCCTGTTGCGTGGAACCACTGGAAAATTTGATTTATTCGTAAGTTGCTTCCTATCTTCAAACTTTGTTATTGTGAGGTTTGTCAAATCCTTGTAACTCACTCAGCCCTACCGCTGGCAGCCAGGCAGGTGCTCAGATACTACGCCTTTTGAAACGTACTGTGCGGTACATACACAAAACCGAATATAATCGGTCTTAGTGTTGAATGAGTAAATAAAAACTTTTATTTGTCATTATCAAATGCCATGGACATGGCCGTGCTGTGGCTGAATGGTTAAGCCGTTGAATAGGTTACGAAATGTTGCAAGTTCAAATCTCATCGGAGACATCGTGTTTCTAACTCTTGGGCAAGTTTATTTACACAAATTGCCTACGTTTGCAGCGCTGTTCTTACGGCTGACGCTCAGTGACGGTAACTACCAAAAGACAAATTTCCCTTCTGGGATGAATAAGTGGAATTTTATAAAATTTTTTATTTATTTTTTTTTTTTTTATATTTAAGTAGATATGGAAGTGGTAATATAGATTTTATAAGATAAAATCTCCTTTTTTGGCATTGATTATGATATTTCTGTTAACATGTAACTGGATTTTCAGGAGACAAATAAAGCTGCAAAAGTATGACAACAAAGTAATTTTTTTTTCATCAGCAATTTATTTCATCGGTTAGTTTTGAAATTTTGGACATCCTTGTCTCCATCAGAGTTAACTCACTGGGGACCAAACCCGAGCTATGCTTGTCTCCATCAGAGTTAACTCACTGGATACCAAGCCTGAGCGATGCTCAGGTTCGCTATTGTTCTATAAACATATAACAACAAATTTTTTTATTTTTGTTTTGTCGCGCAAAATAAACTTTATTGAACGTTGCTCACCTCATATTTAACAGAAATCTAGTTGGCCAATAGAAATACATTATTTTCTTGCATAACCTTAAAGTTGAAGATACTGCGAGTCTTATTTTTCTGCTCTAAACGAATACATTTCTTATATTGCACTTATACATTTATAGAATGATAGCGACGATACTCTGGGGACCAAGCCCAAGTTTTTCCGGTTGCCATGATTACCGCTATGATTTCATGATCTACTATTATTTTTAGCGTACTAGTTAAAAAAATATACAAAGGAAAAGCAAAATGCATTTCCAGAACATCCAACTACACGGTTATGTCAAACAAAATGCAAAATTCCAGCTCTTCAAAGTGGTTAGAACATGTAAAGTAAAAGTAAAAGTCGTTCTTATGTAGCGCACATATCCACAGTGTAGCCGTGCTCAAGGCGCTTTACAATAATTATTATACTCCCTTGGCCAACAGCAACACAGAACACACAAGACAAGACTGGCAGCCTGTTAGGCGCGATTACAATTTTTGGACACGGACAACACTGTCTTAAGGGTCAGGTACTCATTCACACCTGAGTCAAGTGAGATAGATGGGACAAAGTGTTTTACCTAAGGACACACTGCCAATGACTAGTGGTGATTGAGAAAATTTGTGTCTATCGGGATACGATCCCATCAAGTCACTCATCAGACCGATATCATTTTGAGTTTCTCGTGTTTGAACTGTGTTAACCACTAAGCCACTGACGCCCCCATGTTATCCAAATTGTGCTTTGAAAATGTATGAAAATTACTGGTCCCACGGGATGTGCTTGGCTCAAAAAGGCTGGCTGGTCCTCAGTGAGTTAAAACATTCTAAATCCAGTCTCTTCTTTTTCTGTCAGATGCTTCTCCTGCATGACTAAAAGAATCTGTTGTCGTGTTAACGGCAATCACCATTCAGCGTCCACGTCTGATCAAAGAGTCACATTTGAAGAAGAGGTAGGGATTTACCAAGATGACGATGATGTCCCAATGTTGAACGTTGAAGGTAAGACGCTTAATGGAATCGGCTTACTAGAATAAATATTTATTACCAATCAATGAGGGGAAGCGGATAGTTCAGTAGTTAAGGCGCTCACCTACCAAGCCAAAGGTCCCGGGTTCAAACCCGTGCAGGCTTGTATTTGAAATCCAAATTTGTTTTCGGGTTTACTTCTGCCCCCTATCCTTAAGTTGCTAGGATAAAAGAGTGCCAAGTCGTATCGGAGATGGACTATAATATCGGAGGTCACACGTGTATATTATACGCATGTCTTAAACTAGGTTGAGTATTACTGTCAATACGCCATTGGAAAAAAAAACAAACTATTTGAAGTATTGGATACATATATTAGAATTATGTTAAAATGTTAGCTAATTGTATGTAGAACTAAGGATTTCATATTGTAGTCTATTTTTAAGAGTATCAACACTTTTTGCTACTTTTGACATTTGGATTCAATTTATTCCACAACCTTGCAGTGCTAGGGAGGAAAGAATGCCTATGGCAATCGTTTTTAGAGGCAGGGATGTTAAATGTCTGGCTGTTCGAGTTCCTAGATCTACTACTGCTTTTATTTAGTTCATTTATAAGGTCATAAGGATATCTATTTGACCATGTTCTGGCAGTAATACCAATGCTCAATCTTATTGAGTTTGTCCTTTTATATGAATCTGAAATAGGAAATGAATAGGATGGAAATACCAGGTAGGAGGAGAAGAGGAAGACCAAAGAGAAGATATATGGATGGAATAAAGGAAGATATGGTGTCAACTGGATTACGAGAGAGGGATGCGCTGAACCGGACAAATTGGAGAAGGTTGATCCACTGTGATGACCCCTAATGGGAAAATTCGAAAGAAGAAGAAGAAGAAGTCCTTTTATTTGAAGAAGGATAATACTTATTCAGCAGTCTTGTGAAGAAAGATTTTAATTTAGAAGTTTCTTACCGATGTTGAATTCTACTCTTTCAGAAATGTTCATGCATACCTGCCAACCAGTAGGATAAAATCCTACTAAGTTTGATTTGACCAATCCAAAAATGATGATTGAAAATCTGATAAATTTTATCATGGGTGATCCATTCATTTCCTCGCCATCTTTTATATTTAAAACAGCTCTGACAAAAGTCATCTCTTTGTTGATAAATATATTTTTTGCTGCAAGTTTCTTTGTTTGTTTTTGTTTTATAAGCTTAAGAAATGATTATTTGCTTTTGACGTACTATTTTTAGTTTATGAAAAGTTGGCTGCCATGTTCATGTTATCATGTTGGCTTTTTACTTCGTAGCCTAGCGGCAGTATTGGGGCCCTGAGAGTCATGATCTTACTTCGTAGCCTAGCGGCAGTATTGGGGCCCTGAGAGTCACGATCTTACTTCGTAGCCTAGCGGCAGTATTGGGACCCTGAGAGTCATGATCTTACTTCGTAGCCTAGCGGCAGTATTGGGGCACTGAGAGTCATGATCTCAGTGTGGCCTGGCCCTTCCTAGGGTCTTAGAAGTTTAAGACTGAAACACCTGCTCGAAAGAGGATCTCTTCTCTGCAGACCTAATACTGTCTCACTCTATTAAAGAGTTTGCACAAACTAGGGCAAAGTGCCAGTCTTTTTATCAGGTTTGTCTAGAGCTGTTCAGGCCATAGAAATGTAATTTTTTGTCTTTATTTGACTACATATTTTATCATCATTTCCAATGTCTATTTTTCCTGTCTAGGTCATTCTGATTCTGCAGATGATCAGCTTCTGACCTCTGACAATGCTGACAATCCACCAGGTAAATTGCCTGTAGGATTTTACTACTTGTGTTCAGGGGCTAATCTATGCTCTTCAAGCCTTCTTGCATAAGTGAAACGAGGTCTAAATACCGGAAGCATGCATGACGCTCATTGGAAGACTGTGCACTTCCAAAACTCATTTTTCCCATCTTTAGTTTTCAAGGCTTAGTAGCTCAGTGGAACATTGGGATAGCAATTGTTATTGTTATTGTATTAAATTTTACCCATGTCCACTACTTTGGTGATATCAGGATTTTCCTAGACTGCCTTGTAAACAGCCAAGGGTTGTTGTATTGAATTTTACTCATGTCCACTACTTTAGTGATATCAGGGACTTCCTAGACTGCCTTGTAAACAACCAAGGGTTGTTGTATTGAATTTTGCCCATGTCCACTACTTTAGTGATATCAGGGTTTTCCTAGACGGCCTTGTAAACAGCCAAGGGTTCTTTCACATGTATAAATTATACACATGGGACACCTTCGGGATGATCTCAATCACTGAGCTATTTGCCCCCCCTGGGCTAGCAAATTGTGAGGTCCAGGTCCAATCCCTAAGTCCTGCCAGATTTTTCTCATGGCTTATCCATTGAATCAGTAGTGAATGGGTAGCTAGATCTCTAAGATCCAACAAAAGTAAAGTCGTTATGGCAAGCAATGGTAAATCATCAATCAGTGCTATTGACCTAAACAATTGGGAATCTCCTTTCATATTTTTCGTATCCTCAGCCACGAATAGGGGTACTTTTCGTTTCCTTTTCATTACTTTCTTTTCCATTTCTTTGCTTTCGTTTCCTTTCCTGTCTTTTCTTTATTTTTATTTCATTTTACTTTCCTTTACTTTCCTTTATTTTTCATTCCTTTCTTTTCCATTACTTTGCTTTCCTTTCCTTTCCTTTCCTGTCTCTTCCTTTCCTGTCTCTTCCTTTCCTTTCATTTCCTGTCTTTTCCTTTCCTTTGCTTTCCTGTCTTTTCCTTTTCTTTCCTTTCCTGTCTTTTCCTTTCCTTCCCTTTCCTGTCTCTTCCTTTCCTTTCCTTTCCTATCTTTTCCTTTCCTGTATTTTCCTTCCCTTCCCTTTCCTGTCTTTTCCTTTCCTTTCCTTTCCTCTAGTCTACTACTTCACTTTACTTTTCATTAGTTTTACTTTGGTATTGTTTTAATGAGTAATGCTGAGTCAGAGGGTACCCTTTATGCATCATAATGATAAATTTTAATGATACATTTTGGATATGATAATGATAAATTGATGATTCAAAAGAAACCCATCATTTCATGCAAAAAGGTATCTTTTGAGCTCTGCAAAAAAGTAAAACAATTTAGAAGATGATGTCTAATTTTCAAATTTATCAATGAGTTCTCAACTCCTAACTTATTACAGATCACCGCCATAGGTACATCATCGACAGCATTGCTTTCAACAACAACAACATGTTCTTGGGAAGAATGATTCAGAAATGTGTCATGTTCCTGACCAATCGTATTGTGTTGCCTTGTCGATACTTTGTTATCGGTGAGAAAGGATTTGTATTATGCTCAGCCTATTTTCCTTTTCTTTTCTTATTGTTGCTAGTTTTTATATGCTTATTGTAGCCATTGGTAAGTATCAATGAGTAATTTTTATACGAATCATAGATGTTTAAAAGATTTTTAGGATTAATGCATGTTTTCACCTCACTCTCCTGACCTGTTCAGTCGTAAAGGAGACATGAGGGCTGCATTCAGTATATTTATATCTTGTTTTTTGAAGGTCCGGGCTTCGCAACCATAAATGGCAACTGGCCATATGAGACTTCTTCGTTAACGCTAAGTACTATTAAATAGCTGATTGAATTTTAGTTTCAATGCAATGGTTATCAGAGGTTTGGTATTCCTGGGATGAAAACAATATATCTTCTATGTATTCTTAGGATTATTGATCGATTTTCCATCTCTTTTTTCCTCCAGGTTTCTTTGTTCTTCTGTTGGCTACCAGTTGCTATTTAATGTCAAGGCTTCGACCCGCTACCCATCCCCCTCAGTTGTTCCGACCTGACACCAACCTTCAAAGGTTGTTGGATCTGAAAGCCAACTTTAGCATCATTGACAGTCTTCACTGTGACAGGTGTTCAGCAATGTATAAGGTAAGAAAGATCGAGAGCTTTTACAAACTCTTTATAAACCATTAAAAATCTTAACGTAGTGTAAAAAGGTACATTTTAGGCCACCTTGATTACCCAGATACATTTTAGGCTACCTTTATTACCCAGATACATTTTAGGCCACCTTGATTACCCAGATACATTTTAGCAGGCCACCTTGATTACCCAGATACATTTTAGGCCACATTGATTACCCAGATACATTTTAGGCTAACTTTATTACCCAGATACATTTTAGGCCACCTTGATTACCCAGATACATTTTAGGCCACATTGATTACCCAGATACATTTTAGGCCACCTTGATTACCCAGATACATTTTAGGCCACCTTGATTACCCAGAGTTTCGACCTCTCTTTATCCTTATCCTCCTGGTTACATCAGTATGACAGATGTGCAGCTTTTAAAAATTCTGCCGTTTTCAAATGAAAGGCAGTAAGTGCAGGCCAATTGCCATTGCATCATCATCATTGCCCGTCACCCCTATCAGGATATAGGCCACAGACGAGGGATTTTCATCTCACTCTGTCCTGAGACATCTTTGCTAGTTCAGACCATGTATGTCCAGTTCTTTCTCTGTCTCTTTCCACACATCTTCTCCGTGTTTCCTTCGGCCTACCCCTTTTCTGGGCACCCTGAGGGTTCCAATGCAAAGTTTGCCTGGTGGTGCTGCTTGATGATTTCTTTAAGGCATGTCCTATCCATCTCCATCTTTGTTTTGCGATTGCAATTACTGATTTTTATTTGAAAACGGCAGATTTCAACTACTGATGTTGTTTTTGATTTTCACTTAGTATGATTATGAATTTCATAAGAAGATCCTTACACGATTCTAACATTCAGGCAAGAGCTAGAATTATGTTCAAACCAGTTGTTGAAATGCGAAACCAAAGAGAAAAAAATATATTTTACATCAACCATTCTTTAAATTTCACCTCATTAGATCCTTTCTGATATTTAAGGTACGACCTCACACGATGCAAGCTTCAATTACGGAATCACCAATGCCAACACCGCCACCAGAACCACTCCCGGATGGAGTCCTCACTCCCCCCCCGAACATTAACTCATCCATGTTGGACAATTTGGATAATTATGGTGGATTGATACCTAAAGTACCTAAAGACCCTATTCTATATGGTTTATTTCCCGATTATCGCCCATTTATATATATCAAGCATTTAGCCGACAAAACCCGATCGACTCCCTTAATGCTTATTATGCATGGACTGGCAAATGCCCTTATGGTCTTATATGAATCGTCACAAATGAACGGAAGCGATATGACGGCAATTACTGAACCACCCCATCCAGGGTTTACAAGTACTAACACTTCAACCCCTCAGTCGATTATTAGTACAACAAAAAAAACAGTAACCAAGATGCCACATAAGAGTCGTCACAGCCATGAAAGACACAGAACATGGGTACCACGTAGAGGTAGGTAGACCGTTACGAATATATTATAAGATATTTTTAACAATGATTTTGTACCGCATACATCCATCATTTCTGATTCTGACTCAACAGCTGCTGGCTGGGTTTTGAAAATTTTGTTTCCTTGACATAATTTTTGATTACGATTTTGTTTAGAACTGAAACGATGATATTTTTAACGATTCACATGAAATATTTTATAAATGGAAATCTATGGAAAATACATTTTCTGGTTTTGAATTGGAGAAAGCTGAAGGAGAAGTGACTTTGAAATAAAAACTTATTTACTGGTTTTGATAGGAAATTGTGAGAATCCTTTTTTTTTAATAGAAAACTCTTATGAAATGTTGAAATTGTCAGAGTCAACTTTTCAATCTTTGTGGATTTTCTCTTCGCCCTACAAACCTGGACTTCTTTCTTGCCGGAAAATGACACAATTATAAACCAACAAGTGGCGACAAAGAGATCACTTCAAACTTCTTCTCAAAATACCCTGGAATCTCAGGCTAAGGCATTGCAGTTATTTTTGAGTGCGTTACGTTCGATTATGTTTCATTCATGAGTTTCCGCCCCTTTTCTATAAACATTATTCATTTACTTTTTGAGTTCAACAGTTGTTGTTTTTTTTATTGTGAAATGTCCTGATTTTCTAGTATTTTGCACATTACTTTGAATTTAATTCCTTTTTTTTTTGAATGAGTTTTTTAACATTTTGATTTCATTAAACCTTAAGATGTCCTTTTTTTGTGTTCTGGTATTACGAGGTTTGTCACAGTAAATTCAAATTGTTATAGTGTCGTTGAGCACGTTGTTTGACCATTATCTATCGCACTTACTGAGAATGAGAGATATTCACGAGGATGATTTAGAAGTAGTGGCCGTTACCTAAAATGCTCCTTCAGTTATATCCCTTTGGTATTGTGCAGCATGGAAATGTGCCATTTTTATTTGATTATTTTATTCAGTTTCAATTGGTTTGGTATTCTGTTCCCTTTTGTATCAACTTTGAATCATATACAACACATTTTCATCTTTCTTTTAAGCTCATTGTAAATATTCCCAATTTTATGTGGTTGCAAACAGATGCATTCTTTTGAATGTATATGGACAATTTTAATGATCATCTTAGCTTAAGAAAGACCACGTAAGCAGTGTTTTTTGTTGCATGGATGTGAATTGCCGTAGGGTGCCAAGGAGTTTGCTTTATTGATGATTTCTTCAAAGTTTAATCATTTAAACAATAATTTCTTAAGTTAGGTACAAGTAGTAGCATTACTATCATATATCTTCAATTTTACGATTTCCATCTTGCAGAGCTGCCAACCGATACAAATTTTTGTATTTTAATACAAATTTGAGACGAAAATACAAAAATACAAATTAGGTGATAAAAATACAAATTCATCCAATCCAAGTTTTTGTAACACTAATAACAGGGCTTGTTGGCCTTGAACTTGGACATTGTTAGTAAAGGATGTATATAATAGTATGGTCAAGAATCTGTCCCTCAATCCCAGCTTGAATTTGAAGACGTATTTAATGACTTCAATTCCAGTACAAGTACAGTTGCAGAAAACTTCCTATTTCTTTTCTTTGTGTTACTCTCCTTCTTTTATATTAATATCCCTTTCATTGACATTCTATTTAACCCAAAGTTCTTAATAATTCTGCATGTATTTTACCCTTTACCCTAATTTCTTTTTAGTAATATTTTACCCTCAGTAATCTCCCCTTATGTGGCTTAAATGATATTCTGTAAGCTCATTAGAACATTGTACATATAGTATTACATAGTGACCAAATAAATGTATCTCAATAGATGTACATGTAATTTAAAGGGGCTTTTTTGTCTTTGTTTTTTTTTTAATATTGAGCTTGATGATTTGATGCTTGAAATTTGTATGATTATTATGAAAGTCATTCTTTGACCAGCTGTTAGATACTCATGATTAGATTTGTGTTATAATTGAAATTGTTACATTATGATTATTCATACATGATTTTAATAATAATAAATCTTTTATCAAAATGTAATTATTTTACTATATTTGATTTTAGTTTAAATAAACGAGCATGTAATCAATAAACTCATCTACACTGAAATTATTATTGGTCTTGCATTCTTTCCCCTGTTTATCATGAACAGCTTACATGTATAATAATAGCACATTTTCTTAACAAGATTTAGCTCTATTGTGTTTTGCGATATGCACTTAAACATTAACACTCTCTCATTCGCTCAGGAATGATCTCAGCAAAAAGTTTCCTTTCAGCATTTTGGTGCTACGCTTTGGAAGAATGAAAAATAATGATGTTTTATGATGTTTTGAGTCTTACTCAGGGTCTCATGATCATGGCCTGGATTCTGTAGTGTAAGTCGAGAATTAAATATTAGACACCACAACCTAGATTAGAGGACTGCAAAACCTCTGAGCCACCGACACCACCCTAAGCATTGCTTCCCTATAAAATTATTCTGCATCACTTAAAAAAGTTTAAAGAAAGACAATACATGTAGTTTCTTACTCAATCCGTGGAATGCATACATTTTACTCACAATAGCTGTTACTATTGTAGAGCCTGCTTAGGGTCTAATAACAAAGTTAAGTTATGACTATGATATAATTTGAATATGAAGGAAGAACTGGCCATGCAATATGTGTATTGTTTTTTCTCTCAAACTTTTTTTTTCCATACAGGAATAATCGGTTTCATTCTCCCTTTATATCCATCGTAGTTCACGACCTTGAACAACATAATTAACAAATGGCATAAGTAACAATCACAGACGAAAATTACACATATTAATTACAGTGAAGTCCGCTTAATTCGAATTCATTGGGATATGATGATAGCTTCGAATTCAAATTATCCGAGTTTGAATTACGATTTAAATCAAAGAGAAGTAACGGTATAAATTATTACGCCAAGTGTCACCTAGTCGCTTATCTTCGATCGATATTGCTACGCCTAGACCACCTGACAGGCAGAATTGTGACCGTTTAGTTGCAAGGTTTGGCAGTTTACTGATTTACTGTACTAGTTCCATAGTCAATGTAAAGTTGATTGATGTTTGAGTTTGAAATGCTCTTTAACAATCATTAATATGAGTACCGTGAAAATTCAAATAATGGCTTCGAATTATCCAAATCGGACCAGGAACAGTTCGAATTAACCGATATATATTTTTTAATGAATCCAAAGATTAAAAAAGACCTGGACTTCGAGGTAACTTGCATTATCCGAGAATTTAAATTAGCCAAGTTCAATTTATGTAGACTCCTGTATTTTGAAGGCTAGAACTTACACTTACCTTACATGTAGATGAGGTACTGTCTACAATGCAATAAGTTAAATTTCCTTTTATAATTTTGAAGTTATTTTTTTTTCCAAGAAAGACAATAAATTCTCAGTGCAGCATCGCAGGTGAGCAACAAAGGTATTTTATCTTTCCGAAGAAAACAAAATAAAAGCATGTCAACCGGGTTGCAATGCAAGCTTTATCAAATCAGCCACTCCATTACAACAAAGAAATGAAATGCTCAGTCGTGACCCTGAAAGTGGCCAGTCTTGCCAGCTATGATTGCCCCAATGTTTCTTTGAATAAGGATCATCAAGCTGGCAAACGGCCAGTTTCACTTTATAATAGGCCTCCATGAGTTGAATTGAGCAATTGGATTAAAGAAGGCCTATCTTGCTCAAGGGGAAAAACCCAATGGTTAAGTGGTTAAGGCCAGATATTATCTAGAGGCACATTTTGTTCCGTAGCCTGAAGTACACATGTACTAGTGCATAGTTCCAACCACTGTGTCAATCTTATCCGATGTTTGTTCAGTTCATGCTAATTGTTATTAATTGATACAACAACAAATTCCAAGTTGTCAAATGTTGAACAAAATGTCAAATTTAATACATGTATGAACATTATACAGTGTGCCCTAAGCACATGCATTACAAAAACAAAGCCTTTACTGCGTCTTTCTAGAAATAATATGGCATTGCATAGTTTATGGATATGCCTTAGAAATAGGATGATTTAATCATATATATTTTAAATTCAATTTTTATTTGTATTTCACTTGTTTTGTTTTTCAAAGCTCCGTAGCTTACTATCAGATTCATATCTAGAGCCATGTCTTTGAGGTCAATGATACGGATTTAATTTATGAAAATATATTTAGCAAAGGAAAGACTTTCGTAGATAGTTAAAGTAATTTTTTATATAAACATATTACGTGTAGTTGTTTTTCTATTCAATAACTATGGAATTGTTTGAGTTTTGTTTTTATATTTTTAATCATTGATATGTTTTTTAATTGAAAATTCGTTCATTTACAAGTTTGGAACAATGCTTTTCACTGTTAGTTATCCTTCAAAATGCCTCTGTCTGTGATAATCTGTTTGTAAGTGAATGCCGATTGTTTCTTGGTCCTTGTTTGAGCAGACGTCGAGAAATCCACGTGGACCAATCCATACTTCCTTGTTAAACCATTACGCCATTCAAAATCATCCAAGAAAGATCTGTAGGTGTAGCCTCTGACATCACATCCGTCTATACGGATAGCTGGGAGATAAGACGAAGATAATAAAAAACCACTGAGAGACATAGTAAAAAATGAAGATCAGTGTAGAGACATATTCTGATGAATGAATGGGGGGAGTCTCTTGGGTGTACAAGGGGAAAAATGGAAATACTCAGCGAACCGAATGCAAAGCTTTGATAGACAACTTTATGCATATTCATGTGCCAATAAGATACTTATGTAGTGCGTTCCAACATAATTCGATCTATCACGTACTTCACAGAGGTTCCTGACGGACCTTGTAAAATACTTCGTAACCCCTGAGTGAATGCATATTTGAACCTGGATGAGGTAAAGAAAATGCACATCTTTTTACAAGGTCTCAACACCACACCCTCAATGGGAATTAAACCCGGGTTGGACCTTTCGACTTTCAACCATCTCTTTCTCTACCTCTTTATTACAATGTCGCGAAAGTAAGTAACAATGAACTTCGATAACAACGATGGTAAATACAACAGCCAGCACAACAACCACAACAAAAACAAGCCAATAGCTATTCACCTTTCAAGACCTCGTCCATGTGATCCCTGATGAAGGTAGACCTGAAGGTATCGTTGACCACACCTTCCTTGTCCCACACCCCATTTCCCCCAATGATGATAGGGACGTTGTGATAGCGTTTGGACAAGATGTTCAACAATTTTCTTAAGCCCTGAGGGTTCCAGCAACTTTGGTTGAGATTACTGGGATACTGGTTCAGAGGTAAAGAAGCCATCTGCCAATCATCAACAGCTCCAGTTACATAATTTGTGTTGTAGTAGGATAGACCCATGATATCGGCAGATCCTGAGAGAAGATGAAAGATCAATGCCTTTTGCTAATGTTAGTGAAACCAATTTTTGGGATATTTCAGTTTGTGGGGAAATATTATATAAATAATGCTTAAAATGATAGTTAAACCATTCATAGAATAATAGGGCAAATCCTCACCGCAACCAGAGTGTCACGGGTTCCTCTTCTGCATCGCTATCTAGTTTTTACCTTAGGCAAAATAACTAACTTGCCCCTTTTGATCTCAAGCGAGGGAATTCATTGCTGCTTGGTCCTTGGGTTATTCCAACTCTTTTATTTTATTGGAATATGAATGAGATAATTTCTTCTTAGTATGATGAATAGAATCTTGGTGAAAAGAATAATTTAGAATGGAAAATATGGGTATCGTAACCCCATCTTAAGAATCAAATTAATATTCTTAACTTACGAAAATACATAAAAACCTTGTAGTCAACAGTTATTTATATTATTTTAGTCAACTACTTACATGAAAGCATTTTTTCCCCCTTAAAACAAGCTTTATATTTCAACACAAAGAGTTAATCTATAAATAATGGCATGACATATATTTCAAATTGATTGAATCACATGAGCAGAGAAGTTAAATAAATATAATTCCTTTTATAATTGATTTTCTTTTTTCTTCAAAAACAATAAGGTTGATGATGTTTGAAATTTCATGTTAAACATAATATGATGAATATTTCGGAACCCAAGGCTCGTCAGTGTAATTCTCTAAACACGTAAGTCTGTTATCATTATGAGCGGACATAAGTGTTTAGAGAATTACACTGACGAATGATCATTATTCATGTTATTATAGTTATGTTCATTATTCATGATTCTTTCTCGTGTGTGTCAGTGATTGGTAGCCATGAAGGGAGGCTGACGTGCGCCAAAAAGGCCGCTTGTCTTGTGCATTGTTGTATCCTATGCCACCGCTGACCAGTGGAATGAAATGTTATTCTCAAGCAAATTATCGTCAGTTTAGGTGCTACATTTCCTTCTTATCTGATTGGGGCTCATCTCGGTTTCATTGGAATGATGCGGAGAATGCAAACTCCAAAACAAGATGCCGGTTTGCCCAGGTTTTACCGACAGCTTATTAGCTAGTACCTATTTTCTCCCGGGTAGGGATAGAAAATCATTAATTGTGTTCAAAGTCTTTCTCAAGAACTCAACACCAAGAGACATGTCATCAAGGAATATTCCCAAAATGACAACTCTTAGCAATAGTGCTAATTATAGGGGTGCTAGTTTGGGTGAGATTTCAATCAAATGAACATTAAATTGGTCAAATACCTTTGATCATTTCCTTTTCTTTATCAGTCAGAGGGATAAATGAAGTTCCTTGAACTTCCTTGACCTGAGGTGACACGTCACCATTTTTGAATATGGGGTCAGCGAAAAGTCCGAGACTGTAGTGCGTTGCTTGGGATGCCATCTCATACTGACCTGGATTTCTGGGGTCGACGGGGACATGGAGGAGAGGAGACAAGTGGATGCCAAGGAATGCTGAGGAATAAACATGAAAAGGAAGTGGTCATTGATGTGTTACCATTCTTTCTAAAGCATTTTCGGGTTACAAGTCAGATGATGGTCTTTTATGTTTAAAACACACTCAATTCTCTCTCTCTCTCTCTCTCTCTCTCTCTCTCTCTCTCTCTCTCTCTCTCTCTCTCTCTCTCTCTCTCT
>JASKDV010024210.1:0-16437 GCA_032466395.1 Aegires albopunctatus | reverse complement strand
AAACAGCCTGATAGACAGAAGATAGAGGACAGATGGGAGAAGAAGCTCCCGTTCCCTGGTCGCCTCTTACGACCCGCGCATGGAGAAGCGTTGGCCCTATTCTTTACCCCCGGGAACCACACGGGGGCACACTAATGAAAAGATTTGATTATAACCAATCAATGTATAAAAAAAAAAACACATTAAATTTGTGAATCAAAAGGAACAAAAACCCTAAATAAATAAATGAATGGGTCTTAATCAAAGATAAAAACACAAAAAGCAATAAAGCAGTGAAAAAAAAACAATAATTTTTTTTTTCTTCAAATTATGGACTTAAGTAGGCTAAAAATAACAATGATATTTTGACCAAAAACCCAACAACTTTAAAAATATCATTTAGGTAAATGGAAGCAACTATTTTCACAAGTAAAAAAGTTTTCAATGAAGTAAATAGAGGATAACACTTTTAGACACACGGAAGGTAATTTTGGTTAATGGAATAAGCATAATATGTCGACTTTTTATTCTAATTAAGGAAAAGAAAGCATTCATATAGTTTTATACAAATATTAAAAGAAAAAACCCACAAAACAGTCATCAATAAAATAATAAATAAATAAAAAAGTAAAGTTAGGAAATTGATAATGGGAAAGTTCTTCATGGACTTTTGAAATGAAACAAAAACAAAACTTTATATGGCAAAAGTTGAAAGAGGAGGCAAAATTAAATGACCTAGGCACAAGGCAATGCTGACCGGATTAATAAATACTTTTTTGTGGTCATACACAATGAAATATATAGAGTCATTTGATTGAATAGAGGCAAATGAGATATGCTTTACCTGATGACTCTTGACTCGTTTGAGGAACGTTATAAATATTTGGCATATATAAAAAATATATAATCTGAAGACCAATAGCTAATGGCAACATTAAAATTTAGATTTACTCCTCTGTTACAAAATAAAGAAAATGCTACTTAAGCTGTTTTTACATCTGTCTGTCATTCAGTATGTCTCTCTACACTGACTTTACCTCACACAGTTTTCAACAAAAGTAAAAATGAAAATCGATTCTGAACCATTATCAAAATCCATGGCAGGCAGAATGAGCACAGAAAGACTATCAAAAGACAGATACATGTAAAACCAGCTTTACTTTTCAAGATAGTTTGGAAGCATGAAATCCTATATTCATATAAGAAAAATTTGGATGATGGAAAGAATTCAGCCGATCAATTGAGATCTACCACGTTCTTGTTGGATCTAAAGAAAGAAAAAAATAGTGTGAATGGGCATTGAAAGCTAAGACATTTAAAATAAATAGATGGAAAAAAAAAAAAGGCAGGAACTCCAATTTTCCTTTGAGAACTTAATGAAATATAGAAACTCTAAAGTCTTGAATTCAAAGGGCTCTTTTTAGCTGGATCCACATGCCTTGGTGATGACAGCCTTCCTCTCACATTCAACGCCACCTTGAAGAACAGGCCTGTGTTTTGCCATGACGCCATTGTTACATGGCCCAAATTCTCCAAAAGTACCAAAGAAACAGCGAGCTGAAAGATTAGAGGTTAGGAGTACATTTTTAAGGAGAAGCGATGAGCTTTCAGTGAAGAGTAGCAGTTTGGATTAAATGAAAATTTTATAATTCAGTACCATTGAGTTTAAATTCAGTAATTGTTTTAGAAGTGCATGAGAAATGATACAGGCCCTATAATCTTATGATAATATCCATTTATGCTTGAGGATACGTATGTTAAAGCACAATCTAATTTTATTCCTCTTTATCTTTTTTGAATATGTATTTCAATATTTCAATTGTTCATGTTTTAATTAAATTTAGTTCTATTTTTTAAGTGAATTGAATTAGAACTTTTATAAACATAAAAAAAGGTAATTAAATATGAAGCAGTTGATTAGTAATGAGTAAAATTACATAGATAATATTTCTAGCCCATTTACATACTTGAAAAAACCCATTAAGACATCCAGAGTTCGTAAGAACAATTTGGAATAGCAGCGTAAAGGGAAGTTGGCTGACCAGCTAAAACCATTAAAGCTTATTTTTCTTAAAAGGATACAACATTTCTTATTGAAAATCTTTTTACCCTTTAAGACAAAGAGGTTTTAGTGGGATGGCTGTCTTATCAGAACTCAGCAAAAAAAAAAAGCTTCATAGCTAAAATTTCCCCCTTAAATGACTCTTAATGCCAAAGCCTTACAAGGAAATTTATTTTATTAAAATGATCTTTCAAATATTTAACAACCCACCACCACTAAAGAATAGTTAGATACTATTTCTATGCTTAATATTTACTGGTTTTAGACTATTTTCATACTTATGAGGCTCTGACCAAGATTGAGATCTGTCATTAATTTTGTCTCAAACTATACACAATGCATGACTTACCCTGACCATCCCTTTTAAAACATGACTTTGAAATGATCTCTTCCATACGGCATTCCTCTTTATTTCCTTTCAACAGTTTCTTTACTCGGGATCGTTGATTGGTTTCAGGGTCGCATTCACTCCAGTCACTCAGGCTGTACTTACAAGCTTGGGGATAAACAAATCGTCGATTTCTTATTAATCACTTTTCCAGTGCTGTCACTTCAATGCTATTAATATTGCCTCTTTTAGAATGGAAGCATTTCATAAAAAGGTATCAAAAGTATTATTTTAAAAAATAGTCGCCTTACAATTTACAAATCTCGAGGGAAAAAATCTGCTGAGGTCCAGCGGTCCCCCCATCCCAAATCACAGGCAAGAAGGTGAAACAATTTTATACATTAATGATTTATCAATCTTAAGAAAATTATTGTAAAGAAAAGCAAAAAAAAAAAGAAAGTTTTAAGTGGCATTAAATGAGATGGAAAAATCTTGATTCCCATTTACAAGAAATTAATCCTTCACAACTAAAAGTTATATCCCCTAATCAACAGTGCACTTACTGAAGGGGTTAGATAAGAAAAGGAATGGCAATGAACTCCTACCTTTTTTCCTACATTTTTTGGTTATCTGCCTAGTTGCATCACAATCTTCCAGCCGACCCTTGACTAGGGTATCCACCCTGTGTGTAAGACCCGTCTGGTTATCGCATTTGGACCATTCTCCTCGACGGAATTTACAGGCTGTAAATGAGAAAATGTATACGGTATAATGAATAATAGTTGATAAATGCACTACTAACAAAAAGTATACAATGAATCACCGTACAAAAAGTGCATTGAAATGCCTCTCTTCACATATTCATCTTAACCCTTTAACAACGGTCAAACCAGCCGAGACCACCAGAATATGTTTGCTAACTTGAACAGTATTTTCGACATCTATTACTGTAGGAAATATAGAGAAGTTTACATGTATTGATACAAAAGGTAATCCAGCTTCTACAATCAACTGTTGGTTGATTATATGAGCTTTTTTTCTTTTCCAAAACCCCACGAAATCAAGCATCACTCTAGACTAGGCTTGGTCTACTCTCCTGAGAAAGTCATCTATTAAAGGGTTAAAAAGCAGTTGACATTTTCTTAATATCCAAAGACAAAATTTTTAAAGAGCCTACCAAAAAGCTACTATGGAGCTACATTCAACAAACTTAACTATTCTTAAATATGATGTTTCCTTCTATAATCCAAAAACATCTCTTAAATGCTTTCTTTGAATACATTCATCATACTGACAGTTGTACCACATACTAAGTTATGAAAATCAATTTAGTAAGTGGTTCTTTAAGTACCCTGCTCAGCACTATGTGCTCTTGTATCGTTTCATTCCTATTCTGTAACTTTGTACCAAACTAACAAGTTTCACTGACATATAATTGATCTATAATTTTGTGCATTATGAACAAGGGATAATTGTGACAAAATTTAATCAATATAACCATTCGTGCAATGTAGGCCAATGGGTGACTTCTTTATATTGATTCAAATGGGAAGAGCAGATATGAGAAATGTACATACTATAATGTGTGGTTTGTCTCTTAGTATTTGTCTCTATGTCATTCGATTACTTTTTATGTATAATATGCCAATGCACACGTAAAAGTTTGGCCATTTGTTAAGGAAACAAATAAATATATACATCTTATCTATCTCGGGTCCTGTAAAATTGTCTACCAAGAAGCCGTATATATAATAAGCATAATTTCCTTATCGCATTATGACAAAGAAACAAAAATTAAATAATACGCACCAAGACGACATTTTTTGGTCAGTTTCACTTGTCTCTGACAGACATTGGGGTCCCCATTTTTCAAGGACATTATCTGAGTCATGGTGTTGGAACGAGAATCACATGGACCCCACTCACTGGACAAGTACTTGCATTCTAAAAAAGAAGAGATATGTTACGTTAAAGTAAAGGGGTGAAAATCCATTAGGAAAGGTTGTAACAAAGATGATTCACTGCAGTTCAAAAGCAAAGAACCAAGCAAACTCACAAGTTAAGTTTATACAAATAATATTGATTAAATTGAAATGCTTTCTTGTCTCCTTGAGCACCATCACATGAAAAGATTAGTATTTCTCTTCTTAAAATTTACTTTTAATTATTATAAATATTCACAAATTAACCGAGGTCACTATGGCAGTGCTACTCTGCGGCCGACGCTAGGATTCTCTCGATCTTCCCTCAAGAAAAGCCAAAAGACAATGTGCCCTAGAGAACGATAAAGGCATTATTTATTTACTTCATTTAGTTTAGGCACCATAAGAAAAAATCCCTCCTCCATCCAGAGAAAAAAACTCAACTCCCTATTAAAAAAATAAAGAGAAATGAAAAACATTTGGGAAAGAAGAGTTCTAGTTACATCAAGACATGACAAGTAGTAGTGCTCTATTTCTTTATGCATATAGAACATTTGTCTGTCTTTTAAAATACAGTTCTGAGAGATTGAATTTTTGTTCGTCAAATCAACCAATAAAGTCAATCAGAGTACCACAATCAGCGCACCTGATAAGTTAACTACAGTCTGGTCTCTCTAATCCGGACTTCTGTAATCTGAATCCCTCTGTAATCCAAATGATTTTCTGGGAACAGATTGCCGGCAACAGTGGTGTTCGGATTAGAAATACCAGACTGTATATATTTCAGCCAGTGAGCAAAAATTAGCTACCTTCAGTGCTGCACTGCCTGGTTACGCCTGTATTTCTTTGGAAAAGATCCATAAAAATACCCCTTTAAGGTTTTTCACAAAGGGAATAGGGAATCATACAAATTCAATTTGAAGGTCAAAAGGATCAACATAAGGGCAAGATCATTATTTTTTAAAAATACAAACATACTCTGAGGTTTAGCACCAGTCAGTTCTGCCTTGGGAGAGCAAAGTTTTGTATGGACGGTTGTTTCACATTGAGGAGCACTACCCGGGCCAGGAGTCCATGTTTGGTTCTTGACGTACGTGACAGGGTCACATTCTGACCAGTTTCCTTTGATGTATCGACACTCTGTAACGATGATGATATGATGCAATAACTTATTTATACAAAGATTGCAAAAATAACAATATGATAATCCTCTCAAGTTATTTAACTTTTCATTTTGAGATGGACCTAAGATGAACGAATTGCCCATCTTGAAAGCCTTTGCCATTAAAATTAGCACACTGATTGTTTCCTCCTTTGAAACTTTGTGTAATGCATTTAACTGGCAATTATCGTCAAACCTGAACAAAAAGCCTGAATAAATTACCAAAAGAAGCAGAATATGATCCTGACAAAAATAATTTCAGGTTGAAAGAAAAAGAAAGCCAGAAAGGCGAATAATTACATCCTTACAATAAGATTTTCACACAATGATGATTAAGTAAAAGTCAATTACAAACATAGGATAATAATCCAATACAAGGTATCATACCTTTCCTGCATTTCTTTGTGACCACTTTTTTAGGCAAACAAACAGTAGGATGACCAGAAGTTAACACTTTTTCCCTCCGTCTGGTGTTTGTTGCTTTATCACAAGCAGACCAAGCTTGTCGGACATAAACACAATCTTAGAGAGTGAATAGAGGATTTAATTAAAACAAAGGAAGGAAAAGTTTGATAGAGCACCATTGTCAAGTGGCTATCATGGTAGGCTTGCAATTAAAATGTTATGAGTTCAATTCTGCTGCCAACTGGTCCAATATGAGTCCTGGGGTAAGTTTTTTTTGTTTTGTTTTTTAACTCTCAATTTCTTCACTGCACTCATGTGTAAAACAGAGTTCTAGGCATAGGTGGCAAAAAATCTTGAGCTTTTGCTAGCAGGAAAGCACTGATATTTGGCTGATATGTTGTAGGCTTTCAACAGAGTTGAGGTGCTGATGGGGGGGAATCATTGATGTAAAGTTTGTAACAAACAGAGATTTGGATTATAAATTCAGAAACTGCCAATCAGGCTCTGGCTTTTCACAAATATGATGCAATAAAGCGCTCTTTATTGGCCACATTCTACAAGAGCGGGGTTGACCCTCTTAAATATGAGTATTTTGATTGGGGAACAAAAGCAACCAGAACTGATGGACCAAATGCTCGCCCTTCTGGGGGAACACAAGCCGTATTTTATTTTTAAATATCTATTATTGTCACAACTCCTGGACATGGTTAGAATACCCCTAGCATCAACAACACAAAAATACAGAACTTTGGCACAAGAATCCGACCAGCTGTTGATAGCTACAACAAACTCTAACACTATCAACTTCACATTTACTGGCACCAACCGCCCACCACAGAAAAGTGACCAAAAAAAACCCCAAACCACTGGTTTGTTACTTTCACCGTAAATTTGGTAGTGCCGCTCGAAAATGCACCCCACCTTGCACTTTTCACCAACAGACATACAAATCGAGTGTCAACCAGGGAAACGAGCAAGCGAGTCAACAGTAGCCTTCACTGCTGGTGACCCGCCAAAAGAATCACCCATCATAACTGACGATAGATCGGGAAAAAGATTCCTTGCAGATACTGGAGCTCAGGTATCGGTAATGCCAGCCACATGGAGAGACAAACTCTCAAAATCAACAGGCAAGAGCAAGACCCCCACAGCTGCAAACGGATCACTGATTCCAACATATGGCATGCGCTACATGCCCACATACTTAAACCAAAGCAGTTTATTTTATTGACGCTCATTTCGTTATAGCGGATGTACAATGCCCACTCCTTTGAGCTGACTTCCTCAGACAACATAACCTGCTCGTTGACATTCGAGGACAGCGGTTAATTGAGGGAAACACATACACCTCTATTTTCCATGCTCCATAAATGCAGTCAACTGTGATCATCTAGCTCCAATAAACAACAGCAGTAATAATTTCCAAAAAGTACTGAACGACTTCCCAGATAAACTTTTACCCACTTTTTCCTTAGCGGATGTTAAACATAGAATAAACCTCTACATTCACACCACTGATCAACACCTCCATGCAAGATCACGACGCTTAGACCCCGAAAAACTCTCCGTGGCGAAAAGATGAAGATGGAAATCATAAGACGGTTTAATAGCCAATGCGCATCGCCCCTGCACAAGGTGAGGAATTCAAACGGAGAGTGGAGACCTTGCAGAGACTACAGGCGATTGAACGACATCACCGTCCCGGATTGTTACCCAATTCCACATATCCAAGATTTCACAGCCAATCTAGCAGGTAAGAAAATCTTCTCCAAGATAGATTTAGTTAAGGCTTACCATCAGATCCCTGTACTTGCTAAAGATATCCCCAAAACAGCTGTGATAACGACTTTTGGCCTCTATGAATTCCTACGAATGCATTACAGCCTTAAAAATGCCGCTCAGGCGTTCCAACGCCTCTTAGACACAGTGCTCCGAGGCCTACAATGCTAATTTGTTTATTTAGATGACATTTTGATTGCTAGTACGTCCAAAAAGGAACATATAGCAGACCGCCGTGCAGTCTTCAAAAGACTAAAGGAATTTGGCCTTTTCGGCGTCCTCGAAATTGACTTCCTTGAACATAAAATTTCAAGCACAGGAACAATACCCCTACTATTAAAAGTAAAAGCTTTAAACGCATTCCCAAAACCTAAAACTGTTAGAGGATTGTAAGAATTCATTGAAATTGTCAACTTCTACAATCGTTTTATCCCTCACTTGGCTGCTCTCCTACAGCCTCTTTACGCCGCACTTAAATCAGCAAATGACAGAATCCTTCAATCGCACAACACAAGCATCAAACAATGCTACCTTAATAACACACCCAAACCCAAACGCTACACTAGCATTAACCAGCAACGCATCTGACCGGACAATTGGAGCAGTCTTAGAACAATATGTACAAGGATTATAGAAACCCTTAGCATTTTTCAGCAAAAATCTACGGGAGACGGAACAAAATCACAATACGTTCGACCGCGAGTTGTTAGGATTATACCTCGCAATTCAACATTTCCATTTCATGTTGGAAGGCAGAATGTTTACAGCATACACAGATCAATAACCAAGACAACTGAGCCGTGGTCAGCACGTCAACAAAGACATTTGTCCATTTCTGAATTCGCAACAAATGTAAAGTATGTCGCTGGGAAATCAAATGTCATCGCCGACTGCCTCTCGAAACCAGCAATTGAAACAATCTCCCTCGGTGTAGATTATACAGCAATGGCTAAGGCCCAAACAGACTGCAAGAAAACTCAAGCTTATCATTCCGACATCACCGAATTGCAAATCACATCCCTCCCTGTTTCTGACTCCGGTCCTAACCTGTCATGTGATATTTCAACAAGACAAGCTCGGCCAATAGTCCCACCCGATTTTCAAAGACAAGTTTTCGACTCAATCCACAACCTCACTCACCCAGGAATAAGAGCAACACGACACCTGATCTATGAGAAATTTGTTTGGCGTGGATTAAACAAACAAGTCAACAACTGGTCCAGGGAATGTATCAGTTGTCAAGCCTCCAAAATTCAAACTCACGTCCGTTCAACTCCTGACACTTTTGTTGTACCGGAGAAACATTTCAGCCACATTCATGTCGACATTGTCAGTCCCTTACTCCAGTCTGATGGATTTTCATATTTTTTCACCATCCTCGACCGTGCCACTCGTTGGCCCGAGGCAATTCCACTGAAAGAGGCAACCTCTAAAGAATGCAAAAGCCCTCATCAACCACTGGGTCTCACGATTTGAAGTGCCAGTTGACCTTACATCAGATCAGGGATCTCAATTCACATCCACCCTTTGGAATGAAGTGGCGGCTACGCTAGAAACAAAACTCCACCGAACTATGGCATATCACCCTATTTCAAATGGAATAGTCGAAAGATTTCATCGGACTCTAAAAAATGCCCAAGACTGACCAGCCCCACTTGGATCAAATATCTACTGTACGTACTCCTTGGTATACACATGTCACCAAAAGAGGGTTTAATAATTTCACCAGCTGAATTGGTTTATGGTGAACCTCTGACTGTCTCTGGAGAATTTGTAACTACAGAAACTGCTAGATCAGCTTCAGACATACTCAGCTCAACACGAGCAGCAGTAAAGTCTTTCACAGCATTCCCCACAACTCGTCCCAGTCAACCATCAATTTCCATGCCCCCGGGACTAAAGTCAGCTCAATTCGTTTTCATTTGCAATGACGCCCACCGCCACTCATTACAACGACCGTACAACGGACCATTCAAAGTTATTTCACCACGGAATAAGACATTCCGCATTGATGTCGAACCGCGAGAATAGGTTATATCCGTTGACCAATTAAAACCAGCCCATATGGACATAACTAATCCTGTTCCAATCACCCAGACTCCACATCGCGGACCCCTCCAAAAAGTGTGCTAATAAGCTCAAATACAGCTCCCCAGGCCTCCCCATCACCCCAAGTGAGAAAAGATCAATGCTGGCATTCAACCATAAGGTCTGGTCGTGCCATCAAGACTCATAGATCTATGGTGTCCTTGCTGGGGGGAACTGTGAAGAGTAATCACTTTACACAACACATAAACAAATCATGCAACGCCACATATATCTACTCACTCCCCACTCGGCAAAACAAGCCAGTCATTAGTTTTGTGTTTTCATTCTAATAAAGCAGTTGCTAGCTGCATATAAATTTTTAATCCTGTGTTTTATTCCATTTCCTTGGCTTCAATATAAAATATACTATTACTTCAACTTCCCATCTCTATTTTTGGCACATGGGCATAATTTGTTTGCTCTGGAAAAGAATAACCATGCGACTGGAACAAAATACAATGTAAAATGTTGTTACCTCCTAGAATGTGTGCCATCTTCACCGACATCATGTTTCTTGTGGTTAGCAACTAACACCCAACTCTCCAAAAATGCTTATGCTTATGATCTTTAGGTTAGTTTTGTTGTGTTTGATACTAGAACACTTTTTGTTAGCTACAATAAAAATAGTTTTGAATAGATTGATAAACAAAACCAAATATATATGCTCATAAAAGGAGATGCTAAAATTTTCTAAGAAAATAAAAGTGCATCTTTTAAGAGAACATAGCTCACCATTTACCCTCTTCCTCCTTTTCCTTCGACATCTCCTAGTCTTGGTCTTAATGGGAGGACAATTTGGATTAGGATATGCTAAATACAATACCAGGGTCTTCTCATATGCAATCCCTTGACAGGTACTCCAGGCTTCCTTTCGTTTGTATAGGCATTTTCGTAGCCCTGCAGTGACAAATGATAAGCCATGATTAATCAGGGGTCACCTCAATAAGCCTACATTATATATTTTTCAAATGTCATTGACTTATTGTTCGAACTAGCCAAATATAGATCTATCATGAGGCAAATTATATTTAGACTGATAGGAAATAATAATTCAAAAACCATGATTAGTCAAGTGTTTAGGAAGTGATCTTAGCATGATTGATTGATCAAACTAGCCAAACATAGATCTATCATAAAGTAAATATTTAGACTGAGAGGAAACGATTACTCAAAAAACATGACTAATCAAGTGTTTAGGAAGATATCTTAGTATGATTGATTGATTGATCAAATTAGCCAAAAATAGATCTATCATAATGTAAATATTCAGACAGAGGAAACAGTAATTCATAAACCATGATTAATCAAAGAAAGTGATCTTAGTATTGACTGAATGATTAAACTAGCCAAACATAGCATAAAGAAATTCCTTGGACCAAGAGTAAAAAAAAAAGAAGATAGGTTTAAAAATGCTATCACATCTCCTTTGTCATCAAAATTTTAAAAATGAAATGTTAATAATTTGTATTACCTATTTTTTTTATTCCTTTTCAAATCAATTGAATAAGAATAATAGATTTAATCAAATTTCACCCTAAAGAGCATTGAATACAAAATTTAAAAATGCAAAATACTTTCATTCAAGTTCACACAGTGCATACCATTTCTTTTGCCTTTGGCCCTCCGTCTTTTATTTCCCTTTGGCTTGCAATTTTGAACTACTGATTTTTGGGGGGCACAGGAAGCATCACCATGCTTGAGAGACACGCGAACAATTTGGGTTCTACTTTTGAAATCACAAGGCCCTTGGTCTCCTCTACGAAAATATTTGCATCCTGCAATAAAACATTATAGGAAAGTTAAAATAACTGTTTGATTGCTTAATTAAAATTCATATTATTGAACGTCATGATGACTCTTTTGAGTCCACCAAACCAATTCTACCAGCTCAGTATGCTCATTTTAATGCTGAGCAAATTCTACCAGCTCAAGATATTATGACTCTATTTCACAAATTATGCAATGACTGCTTTCAAAGTAAGAATAAGTTATGCAATGTATATATATGCGATTGGAGGAAATGGGCAGGGATGGTAACAAGGGGGAGATGTGTGTAGAGCAATTTTTTTAACTTTGTAAGGGTTATACACATAAGATTCAGACAGAGAGAAATGTCAAAAATTGCTTTGGTCCAAACCATGAAAAACCCTTTAGGAATTAAAAAGTTAGGAAATGACAAATGGAGAAAGTATGTAAAACTCATGAACAGCAGAAAACGAAGATAAGAGAACAGATGAAAATCAACAAAGAATAAATTTGAATATGTCGAGAAATCCTCTCTAAAGTAAATAAAATGCAGAGAATAATAAATTGTTGCATTTACATTAGACAATGAATATCTGAGAGTGAGGACTTCCCTTCTCCTGATTTACTGCAAACTTTGCTGACACAGTCAAAACATTGGTTCTATCAGTGCTGCAATATGAGGATACACAAAGGGAAGAAAAGAAACTTGATACTTTCCAGACCAAGTGCTTGAGAAGAATCTTCAGGATTAGAGAGCACCATAGATCAGCAACAAGAGAATCCTGGAGATAGCTGATGCTGTAATGAGGTAAGGAGATGAAGATGGACATTGATAGGGCACATACTCTGGAAACATCCCAGTAGTGGATGTACTGTGGCCCTGGAGTGGATGCCTGAGGGAAGAAGAGGAAGAGGTGCCTAAAAACAAAATGGCACAGGAAATTAAAGAAGGAAAGGAACAAAGAAGAAAAGGAACAAAGAAGGAAAGGAACAAAGAAGGATGGGCTTCCTGTGTGAGAGCTAGAGGGAAACATAGGACAGGCCAGCGATGAGAGATCATGTCTGAGCTCTATGTGCCTACTGGCACAAAAAGGATTAAGGTTAAGATTACTGGATAAAATGTCACTAAATAGGGGTGGGTTTCTTACAAGTATTATTAAATAAAAATAACCCTTTCCCTTTTTGGTGAAATATTAATATGATCAAATGTTGGAAGATAATGCCAAAATCAATCGTTATCCTTATCTTGCATGTATTCACCTCCTTTTTTAACCTTGTATTCACCTCCTTTTTTAACCTTGTATTCACTTCCTTTTTCATCCTTTCTCCTACTTATAATCCTGGGCTTGCAAGGCTTCACCATTGTTTTTGAGGCAGCACAAGTTGAATCACCATCTCGAAGGCCAACGGTAACACTCCTGCTGGATGTTTTGACATCACAGGGGCCATTCTTCCCCCTACGAAAATATTTACATTCTGAAAGTGAGAGAAGAAATTGAGAAAAAACCCAAATCTTTTACACTATACTTTTGCAAGAATGGCGAAAATAATCAACATTTTTGTGATCATATTATATATAAAAAGAATCATAAAAGTTGTTCATGCCACTAGTTAATTACAGCGAGATTTTGCCTTAACGCTGAGGACCAAGCCCGAGCTAGGCTCGGATTGCCATGATGAAGACTATAACTTCATATATATACAGTCTAACCCAATTAAAGTGAAATCAGATACTGATATCCCTGTTATACTGAAAGTTTTTCAAAACACGAAATTCTTTTCTATGTTAATCTGAACTTAAGCCCACTTAAACTGAAATCTTTTTCTGCTGATTGAGAACAGAGATCGCAAAGATTATCGGTCAAAACTCAAATCGGACTCCGGCCACTAAGAAAATAGTACAAGATAGAAAGAAAACGAAACCAAAAAACCATGGTAATGCAAAGAATGGCAGTCCCAAGTTGCAATAATGGCTGTTGCAGTGTTTCCTTTTCATTGACATAAGTTTTAACCAAAAAACCATGGTAATTCAGTGAATTACAGTCCCAAGTTGCAAAAATAGCTGTTGCAGTGTTTCCTTTCCATTGACATAATTTTCATATAACACTCGAAATACCATTTAAGCCTACTAAAATATCTCTACATAACAAAATTACGTCATCATCGAACATACTGAAATCCCGGTTATGCTGAAGTTTGTTCACAAATTTTGAGTTTCAGAATAAGCAGTTTCGACTTACTACAATTTTTAGGTTTATATTGCAAAAGATATACAAAGCAAACACAAAAAACTACACATATCAAATTACATACACAAGTGTAAAATTTCAACTCCTAAAATGATTGGAACATAATATCCAAATGGTGGTATGAAAGTATAAAAATGGCTGGTCCCAGGGAGGTGTGTTTGGCTTGAATAGGCAGGTCCCCAGTGAATTAAAAATTCTATGATTCAAAGCCATGAAAGCAATAACTAATGATGAATCTGGGTAAGACTGCTTTTTTTGTAGCAGCAATAAAATAAACAATTACAAAGCAGAATATAAATGGGAAAATGATTACATAATACCATTTTGTTTTTGTGGATCACATGGCCTGGGGCTGACCTTGGTTCTCTTGCATCTCTTGTCTCCATTTGGGACCAAGGTAAATGTCACAAGATGGGTTCTGCTAGTCGAGTCACAAGGCCCTCGCAATCTTGAATACCTACAGCCTGATGTACACAAATTCAAATGTATAAGAATCTCCATGACAAATGAAAAGAGAAAGATTATGACTTTTTAAGCAACAATTTGAAAGGCAGTTTGAATACTTCCTCCCCCAAGTATTTCAGCATTTGATGCTTTGCAAATTCATTTGTGTTTCGGGACATGCACAGTGCAGAATAAAAATTCTTATGTACTGCAAACAAAAAAGGCAATGTAAATCAAAGAGAACAAGACAGATAAAATAGTGACTACTTAAAAACCAATTTAATATTTAAAGTTTAAGACCTTCCAGTAATACTCGTAAAATACAAATTGTATTCAAAATTGGAAGACTAAGATTCAGGTTCTAGGAATCAAAATTTAACAGAAAAACCATATATATGTATTGTAATGTCATCATTCATTTTTATCTGACAAATAAATATTTATAGCCACATTAAACAAATTTAGAGTTAATGCATTTATTAAACAACTTTAACCAATCTGTTGCTTACGTCTATTTCGTCTTCCTTCACTATTGTTCAAAACGAAAACCAGGAGAAAAAGGATGAGGAGAGCCCAATTAACCTTCATTTCCAGGAATTCTTGTGAACTTGATACTTCCTTTAAAAATGAGAGAAATTTTTATATTAAAAATTTACATTTTAATCATGATAAATATCTAGATATCTAGATCTAGATATAGAATCTATATCTAGATCTAGATCTATAATATAATGCTCAAATAATTTAATTAATTAGAATCTATGTCATAATAAAATAATAACTTTAAAGCTAATCACAAAGTTTAGATATATAATATAATGTAGCTCTAGATCTAGACTCTAGATATATCTAGATCTAGCTCTAGAATCTAGATCTAGATCTAGACCTCTAGATCATTATTATTTTTGTCCAAAAAAATTCTCATCAAATTTATTTAGGATATAATATAAGTCTGTAAATCTACTATCAGGAAAGAGCCATATAAACATGTTTCTGGGTCTGGCTAATATTCTAAGTGATCTAGATATATCTAGATTGCCTCTACGTTTCTTCTATCATCAAAGATTGTAATATAATCTTTAATTTTACAGTTCTGGATATTTCTAAATCATGTACTCGACAAAACTCTAGCTCTGTCTTTTTCATTATTAACTTTCCTTTGTGACTTGCTATTACATTCGACTTTCATCGTTTATGTGGATCTTAAGAAATGCCTACGCTAACATAATAATATTTTAAACCATTCGTGATTGATTGCTCTATTTAAAAATTTCGCTCACACAAAACCCAACAAAAAGACTGGTGTCAGAGATGTATTCTAATGATGGTTTGACATGTCGACGAGAAACCAGCTGAAAAATCCTCCGAGTCTGCGAAGTGCCAGTCAGACGTCAGGTTCAGGCCTACCAATGTACTCGGATCAGCCTTGCTACTCAGCCGCTCGCCTATGGGCAAAATTGCGCAGCTCGATTATTACGATTTTTTATCACCTCTTCGTTAAAAACTATTCTCGCTTTTACGTGCCCCATTCATTCGCTTTTCGTCCCGTTTATTAGTTTATTAGGTTATTAATGCTAACTTGTGATATCTCTCATGCGGTTTTGAAAATGTAGACTGTAGACTGATAACCACATTAGATGGTCAGCGTTTTGGACCACTTGTGTCGAACATTTATCAAGGGCAAGAAGATCATTGCAAAATAATGCTGTAAGGAAGGTCACATTTTTATGAACATTGTTCATGTTATAAGATCTAGAAATCGGTGGCAGAGGAAAATATAATCCATCATTTTGATTATTTTATTTTTTTCCAACTATACGTCAAAGAAAACCGGTTCATCAGTAGATCTAATAGTGTCAATAATCCGAACATGAAGAATGTGACATTATTCGATGAAGTGCAATCACCTGCAATATCTAGGCTACTTCAATATTCCTCATTGTTCCAGGGTAGCATAGAAGGCAGGTATCAATGAGTCGGCAATTTGCCCTCAGGACCATAATGAGTTTCTTACTTTCTTTTTTCAACTCCACGACTCTAGATCTCCATTCCTGGGGCCAGGAATTGTCCATTCTAAAGTTTTGAAAATGATTGGATTTTTTCCTTCTACTGTAAATGTGGCCAATCCATATCCATATCCCTTGAGCGACCGTCTCAAGCATTGGTTTGAAAGACTTGAAAGACAGCTATGTTTTTGTTTGTTTTTGTTTGTTGTTGTTTTTGTTGGGTTTTTTTTTTTTTTGCTGGGGGGGGGGGGGGGGGGGGGAAAAAAA
>JASKDV010023988.1:0-16447 GCA_032466395.1 Aegires albopunctatus | reverse complement strand
ACTACCGCTAGCACCAATTGGAATGCTTCTGATGGTGTGGATTGGTCGCCATTGACATGACTGAAGATGAGGTGGTACCACTACCGCTAGCACCAATTGGAATGCTTCTGATGGTGTGGATTGGTCGCCATTGACATGACTGAAGATGAGGTGGTACCACTACCGCTAGCACCAATTGGAATGCTTCTGATGGTGTGGATTGGTCGCCATTGACATGACTGAAGATGAGGTGGTACCACTACCGCTAGCACCAATTGGAATGCTTCTGATGGTGTGGATTGGTCGCCATTGACATGACTGAAGATGAGGTGGTATCACTACCGCTAGCACCAATTGGAATGCTTCTGTTGGTGTGGATTGGTTGACATTGACATGACTGAAGATGAGGTGGTATCACTACCGCTATGAAGGTACGCAATAAGGTTTTAAACTCTGTGAATGCGAAATCATCTTCTTTTTGGTTTATAACAGCTGTAAAAGCTTTGTATTGAGTTGGTGACGCTTTCATAATCATGGCGATGAGAAGACCGTCACTGATGATCTCTTTTGCGTCCCGCAACTGCGATGCAACCGTTTCTGCCCTGATAATGAAATATGTAATTGTTTCTTTTCCTAGTTTTAGGATTGTTAGCTCTGTGTATAGGGTAATGATTCTCGGTTTCCCTTTGGGAAGCTAATGTTCTCTAAGTATCTTGAGAGCCTTTTTTTTACCATCATCTTTTGCATCTCTCATTCTCAATGATAATGACCTGTCATCTAAACACTGTATAAATTCGGCAAATGCCTCTCGCTCTATCTGCATTCTTATGCGCATCATTGTTCTCTGTTTGCCCTTCTTGAAATATGGGGTGAAGACCTTTGAGTCTAATTAGGCCTAAGAATTTGACTTTCCACATCTCATAGTTTCTTTCGTCACCATTGAACTTGAACAGTGGTGTTTTGTACAATGCCATGACGGTTTCTTGTCTTTATTATTCGTACACTGAATACCGTTTATCAGCTTTATCTTACTTTGAAAAGTGAAAATATCCTGCTCCCATAACCTGTTAAGCTGAGGCAGTGGTCAATAGTTGAATTTAAGGACAGATGAACAACGTGATGTTTATAGATTGCATAAGATTTTATTGATGAAAGGAATCATCTATCTCCAAGGATAGGATGGCATAACAGGAAGTCATGATAAGAACATAAACAATCGTGGAATAAAAAATTGACTTAGTTAAATTGTATCAATGTATCCAATATACATGTAATGGGATCATATTCAACAATATCTGGGTGTAGCTGTTAATGATCGTCTGAAATGGGACTGACCACGTTAAACTTGTCAAATCAAAACTCAACAAAAGAATGTATTTTTTATACAAACTTGGCACTTTTTAAAATTGATACCACCCTGTGCACCCTCTTTTATAGATCAATTGTCGATAGTGTTTTAATGTTTTGCATGACAGTTTTGGGTGGGAATATCTCTTCGGCAGATAAGCAAATAATTAATAGACTAATTAAAAGAGCTTCCAACTTCACTTATCATGTTGATAATTTTGACACCTTATACAAAACATGCTGTATTCGCAAAATTAAAAGCATTCTTGATGACAAAATGCATCCTTTGTCGGGGCACTTAAGAACGTCTGAATCTGAAAGGAGTGGTCGCCTCATCTCCCTCCGTTCGAAAAGCGAAAGATATCGACGTTTGTAAATTCCAACCTGCCATGATTCCCACCTATTGCCTTTTTGCCTTTACATGTAGTTTGTTTTGTATTTTAGGTCATTATATTTTTAAAACAAATCTTATATTATTATTATTGTTGTTGTTATTATCATATTCATACCCCGGCCATATGTATGCATATATGTATGTTTATAAGTATGAATACGTATGTATGTGTATTGTATATCTGTATGTATGTGTATGCATTATATTTATGTGTGAATATGTGTGTATGTAGTATGTATAGTATATATATATATACCGATATATATATATATATATGTGTGTGTGTGGTGTGTGTATGTATATATGTGATTATTGCAATATTATTATATTCTTAAACTTAAACCAACATTTACTCAAGAATTTTCCTATACCTTCCATGTTTTTCATTTGATAGATTATAGCACTACATGTATATAATATGTATTTCCTTTACTCATTCCTACCACGTCTGTAAATCTAAATTCTTTGTGGATGAATAAAGTTTATTATTATTATTATTATTATTATTATCATCAACATCATTATTATCATGAATCGTTTCTTTTACAATCTAATAATGTTCTTATGCAATACTGATAAAACTTTCATTTCATTAAATAAGCATGAAAGTAGACCCTCTCTATCATACATTTGTATGGTCTAAAACTTAATAAAACCGAAAATCCAAGCAAATGAAGCACATTCCACTCGCATACTGACTGAATTAATCTTGGCGCTTGCGGATCTAGCTTTAAACGTTCAAGGAGCCATATCTCAAAACGGGCAAGTCTGATACGTCACTCTGCGAGTGGAGTGACGAATTGTGTAAGTAGATACTTTTTTTTCTAAATGAGTTTCGGATGGTTTTGATTGGTTGGTTTGTGATAGAAATTCATGAGGAATGACTGGGAGGAGTGGCTTTTGTTTATTGTAATTTTGTATTTTTTTAAAAAAAATTTTTTTAATTTTTTAAATTAATAAATCAAAATAAATTTATTTACTATTTCTTTTCTTGTTGGGCATTTTTGTTTGTCTTTGTCACTGTCACTGTCACTCAGGGTTGTACAAGACGTATCAAATTTTAACATCCTTTTCTGTCTCTAAATTTCATTGTCTTTCCACCTGAGGGTGGGTCTCTTAATCTAATAAAAGTCAAAAGGAAAAGAAAAAATATCATTGGGTTAACAAGTTGAATGGAAACTAAGTACAAATAAAACATGTCATCATAAACAAACCATTCCACGCTAGTCGATGTGTACCCTAATTTAGGTTCAACAGTTTTAATATTATTTAGTTGTCTAAGTCTAAAAGTGGTCTATTGGCATGCAATAGTAAGACACTCATTGGTATTATTACACAAGGATGTGAGACATTCATTGGTATTATTACACAGGGATATAAGACACTCATTGGTATTATTACACAGGGATGTAAGACACTCATTGGTATTATTACACAGGGACGTAAGACACTCATTGGTATTATTACACAGGGATGTAAGACACTCATTGGACAATTGGTATTATTACACAGGGTGTAAGACACTCATTGGTATTATTACACAGGGAGGTAAGACACACATTAGTATTATTGCACAGGGTGTAAGACACTCATTGGTATTATTACACATGGTGTAAGACACTCATTGGTATTATTACACAGGGATGTTTTGAAAGACACTCATTGGTATTATTACACAGGGACATTTTGTAAGACACTCATTAGTATTATTACACAGGGATGTTTTGTAAGACACTTATTGGTATTATTACACAAGGATAAGACACTCATTGGTATTATTACACAGGGATGTTAAGACCCTCATTGGTATTATTACACAAGGATATAAGTATTAGACGCTCATTGGTATTATTGCACATGGATGTAAGGCACTCATTGGTATTATTACACAGGCATGTAAGACACTCATTGGTATTATTATACATGGATGTAAGACACTCATTGGTATCATTACATAGGAATGTAAGACACTCATTGGTATTATTATACATGGATGTAAGACACTTATTGCTATTGATACATAGGGATGTAAGAAACTCATTGGTATTATTACACATGGATGTAAGACACTCATTGGTATTATTACACAGGGATGTAAGACACTCATTGGTATTATTACACAGGGATGTAAGACACTCATTGGTATTGTTAAACAGGGATGTGAGACACTCATTGGTATTATTACACAGGGATGTAAGACACTCATTGATATTATTACACAGGGAGGTTTTCTAAGACACTCATTGGTATTATTACACAGGGAGGTTTTCTAAGACACTCATTGGTATTATTACACAGGGATGTTTTGTAAGACACTCATTGGTATTATTACACAGGGATGGTTTCTAAGACACAGGTATTATTTCACAGGGAGGTTTTGTAAGACACTCATTGGTATTATTACACAGGGATGTTTTCTAAGACACTTATTGTTATTATTGCACAGGGGTGTAAGACACTCATTGGTATTATTACACAGGGATATTTTGTAAGACACTCATTGGTATTATTACACAGGGATGTAAGACACTCCTTGGTATTATTAGACAGGGATGTAAGGCACTCATTCGTATTATTACACAGGGATATTTTGTAAGACACTCATCGGTATTATTACACAGGGATGTTTTGAAAGATGCTAATTCATTGGTATTATTATTACACAGGGATATTTTGTAAGACACACATTGGTATTATAACACATGTCTGTTTTGTAAGACACTTATTGGTATTATTACACAGGGATGTAAGACACTCATTGGTATTATTACACAGGGTGTAACTAAGACACTCATTGGTATTATTACACAGGGATATTTTGTAAGACACACATTGGTATTATAACACAGGTCTGTTTTGTAAGACACTTATTGGTATTATTACACAGGGATGTTTTGTAAGACACTTTTTGGTATTATTACACAGGGATGTAAGACACTCATTGGTATTATTATTATTACACATGGATATTTTGTAAGACACTCATTGGTATTATTACACATGGATATTTTGTAAGACACTCATTGGTATTATTACACAGGGATATTTTGTAAGACACTCATTGGTATTATCATTATTACACAGGGATGTTTTGTAAGGCGCTCATTGGTATTATTACACAGGGATGTAAGACACTTATTGGTATTATTACACAGGGATGTGAGACACTCATTGGTATTATTACACAGGAATGTAAGACACTCATTGGTATTATTGCACAGGGATGTAAGACACTCATTGGTATTGTTACATAGGGATGTAAGACACTCATTGATATTATTACACAGGGATGTGAGACACTCATTGGTATTGTTACACAGGGATGTGAGACACTCATTGGTATTATTACACAGGGATGTAAGACACTCATTGGTATTGTTACACAGGGATGTGAGACACTGGTATTATTGCACAGGGATCCGAGTATGGAGACTATCCACACAAAAAATGCGACAATGCTTTCTATGCCAACATGTTGAAATGAAAGCCTCTGACAAATTCTTTCCATGCCAACATGTTGAAATGAAAGCCTGTGACAAATTCTTTCTATGCCAACATGTTGAAATAAAAGCCTATGACAAATTCTTTCCATGCCAACATGTTGAAATGAAAGCCTGTGATAAATTCATTCCATGCCAGTATGTTGAAATGAAAGTTGAAAGCCTGTGACAAATTCTTTCCATGCCTCATGTTGAAATGAAAATTGAAAGCCTGTGACAAATTCTTTCCATGCCAGTATGTTGAAATGAAAGTTGAAAGCCTGTGACAAATTCTTTCCATGCCACATGTTGAAAGGAAAGCCTGTGACAATTTTAAGATTTTGTTTTGGAAAAAAATATGCAGTCAGGAAAATTGATAATCACTGGTGATTTAAACGTTCATGTTGACGACCTCAACGATGACGATGCTACTAAATTCCTAGATTTGTTGGAAAGCTTAAATCTTACACAACGCGTCAACTGTACCCATAAAGCTGGACATATACTTGACTTAATCATTTCACACAAAGATGAATCTCCGATTACATCCCTAGTAGTTTCCAACCCACACTTCTCTGACCACTACTGTGTATCTTTCAATTTGTCACTACCCAACCCGTGCCAACAAGAAAAAAATAACGTATAGGAAAACAAAGAGTATAAACTTGAATGCATTGAGACTGTCAATCATTAAAGCTAAAATCAATGAAACAATCAAGGCCATTGAAAGTGTTGACGACCAAATAAAAGCGTTCAATGATGAACTAAGTAACATCTTAGATTCGCATGCCCCCCTCAGATGTGGCACCATTATGATAAGACCCAACTGCCAATGGTAGACTGAAGATATTAGAAACGCTAAGCAAGATCAAAGGCGTACGGAACGTAATTGCTGCTGAATTCAAAATCTGACACTGATAAACAGCATTACAATTACAAAGCCATTCGCGATAGAATGAATAAAATGTTGACGGACGCCAAACGCAAGCACATTATTATTATTATTATTATTATTATTATTATTAAGAATACTATTTTTCAGAATAAGGGAAATACCAAAGAACTTTTTAAGATAACATCTGGTCCGCTGAATCCTTATGTCTCCAGTGTTGTTAGACTCATCGAAAATGTGTGAAAAGTTTAATGACTTCTTTATCGATAAGACAGAAAAAAAATAGAGAGCACCTTAATGATGAAAATCCAACTATTAAATCTGAAAATTCCAATCCTATACTCAATTTCACTCTATCTGAATTCGAACCAACATCGCCTGAGGAAATTGTGAATTTAATTAAGAACATGCCGTCTAAAACTTGTGCTCTCAACCCTATACTACCAGCTTGTCTGCTAAAGGGGGTATCAGACGTTCTTTCTCCTGTCATTTCAACCATCGTGAACAGCAGTCTTCGTAATGGCATATTTCCTTCTTCATTTAAACATGCAATAGTGACTCCAATCATCAAAAATTCATCCTTAGGCAAGGACCAGCTGAAGAACTATAGACCAATTCTAACCTTCCGGCTTTATCTAAAATTATCGAGAAATTGTCTACTGTCGCCTTTCACAGTACATTGAGAACAACAAAATGTCCCCTTTTTTCAGTCGGCATACAGAAAACACCACAGTACTGAAACTTCACTGTTGGGAGTGCATATTGACATCATTAGGATGAGTGCCATGCTCGTCTTATTAGATCTTAGCGCTGCATTTGACACCATTGACCATGATATTTTGATGTTCAGACTGCAACACCACTTTTGAATCAATGAGTCTGCTCTGGAATGGTTTAATACCTACCTTCAAGGGCGAACACAGTCAGTCATGATTGACTCTTCTTAATCACCGCCTTCAACGCTGCTTTGTGGTGTTCCCCAGGAGTCCATCCTAGATAGGACAAGTTCTCTTCACTCACTCTCTACACCACTTCACTCGCCAACATCATTGAGAGACACAATATCAATTACCACCTCTACGGAGATGACACTCAACTTTACATACCTCTTAGCGCCAACAATCATACAGCATCTGTCCAGACACTTCAATACTGCATCACAGATATACATACTTGGATGGGAGAAAACTGACTTAAGTTAAATGGAGACTGATATTATTGTTTTCGGAACTAATAGACTGATTAAAACTACTGATGTAGACCTTGTGCAAATTTGTAATTCCAATGTCAAAATTTCTAATGTTTAAAATCTAGGCTTTCTTTTTGGCCCTCATCTAACAATGGAAAATCAAGTTAGCAAAATATGTCAGATATCTATGTTCCATCTAGAAGTAGAAGGTCGTACATTGATGAGGAATATGGCAAAACTGCTGATAAATGCTTTTGTTACCAGTCGTTTAGATTATTGTCATTCTCTTGTGTCCCGTCTGCCTAAAAAAACTTCTACTTCTGTAGAAACTTCAAAAGATACAAAACTATGCAGCCCAGATTATTTATTATTACCCTTAAAAAGAAAACTGATCATATAACTCATGAACTCAAAGACCTTCATTGGTTGCTTGTAAAGGAGAGAATTGATTTTAAGATCCTTTGCATGGCATACAAATGTTTAAATGATCTAGCTTCCCCCTTTTTGAATTTAAATGAACTTCTAACCCCTTACGCTAAACATAGAGTCTTAAGACCTTATTCTTATCGTGCCACGGTCATCTACTCGTTTGGGCGAGAGGAATTTTTCTGTGTGTTCACCTCAGCTGTGGAATTGGAATGGTCTAATCTGAGTGAATGCTGCAAAAACTCTCCATCGCTGTTTGGTGTTTGATATCCTTTTTAAAACTTTTAGTTCATATTTCTGTCTTCATGTATCCCTCACTGTACGGCGCTTTGAGCTCTTATGAGGAAAATGGGCCCTATAAATATCTATTATTATCATTATCATTATTATTATATCCCAACCATCAGGGATTTTAACCCAATGTGATCGATACTTGAATTTTCACATTTAGTTAGAAATAGAAACTTTAAGGCAATAATTTGATTGAGAGAAATAATTTTTTGAAAGATAGCCTTCCCAGGTTGGATAAATTGATCGTCATAAATTGGCAGGCGAATGGATAATAAACTCACATAATTGACATCGAGACTATTTTCTTCTTGTTGTGATACATTAATTTGAATTACCGGGATATGTGTTGTTTCATAAGATCCTGGCAAAATTTAATTCCTACCACAGTCAATCAAGAGTAATATCAATAATAGCGTAATCTCCCTAAAAACTTCTCTTACTCGGACATATCGCCGTTGTCTCTCTTCTGAAATAAGTAAGAAAAGTGAAGATCTGAGGTGGTAAAGGTAGTGTGCCAGGGCAATCACACTTCCTCAATATATATTGCCCTGGCCAAATACTACCAGACTGCCTGTCAAGACGGAAAGAGCCTGTTACTACATAAGACTATAGATATATCACCCGTTATAATTATAGAACCTAATTAATGTATCTCTCCACTTTACACAGATGCACTGGCTGGTATTTTCAATCCATAATCATTCTCAACTCCTTTGAGATCATCATACAGAGGTGCGCATGTATTTGGGACAAGTGAGGAAAAGCATGTAAAGAGCCTTTCACAAAAACTGAATATGCCCTACCAGGATTTGAACCACTTAGAGCACCATTCAATGAATAGTCCAAATGGTCACCACTGATTGCCCCAATTAAGTAGAAAAATGCATTAAAAGTTTTATCATAAGAACGAACACTACATGACATGACTACATGGTGCCCTATTGAGATTTGAACCTTGGACTTGGAGGTTTCCATCACCAGCCAAATGTTTACTACTAGATCACACCACCAAATCTATGGAAGGATAATTTTACTTGATCAATGGAATTGATTACTTCATTGGGGGCATCAGTAACATGAGAAAACCCCAGCAACACTCTCACTAACAACTGTTGGCTGGGTGACATGATGGGTTCGAATCCTGCTTAATGCAAATGTTGTTGATAGTAATTATAAGTAATGATAGACCTAACCACATGTCACTTTATCCCGTTTACCTCAGTCCAATCAGATGTAAATGAGTACCTGACCATCAAGACCGTGTGTCCTTGTCTGAATATTGTAATCCCATCTTACTATTAACTGGCTGCAAATCTTGTCTTATGTGTACACACTACACGTCTACACACTCTCCTCTTTTCACTTTTTTTGTGTGGCTAGACTAGGCCTATGGATATGACTCATTACTTTTGGAGTGGCTCGCGTAGTCTAAAACACGTCACTCCGCATCATCTCCCACACTATCTCTCTCTGCTGTCTACTTCACCTCTCTCCTCATCAATGGACTGGCCACTCACTAAGCCACACCAAAGTACCGTAAACTAGGCATAAAGCTCGCTCGATCACTCCCGCTCAATGCGTCACTCAAGTAGAAGGCCCACTACTCCAACTGCTACTTTTTTCTAAGAACGCCATTTTATATCATTGGATTATCATTGAATTGACGGGAAACTACACACTATGATAGGACCATAACACGGGCGTGTAATTTCCGGAGTAATGGGCCTGCTACTTGAGTATCGCATTGCTCCCGCTGTATCCGAGTTAGGGGCTTTTCCTTGCCCCGCTGTATCCGAGCACAGGTAATAGAGTTTACATAGTAAAAAAAAGGGGGACTGGTAAAATGTACTACTGTACTAGCTATAACTATTACTACAGCCCATACATGTACTGGTTTGAACAACATTATATAGATGGGGATATGTGGGTATACTTATTGATATCAAATGACATACATGTATTGTTGTTTTTTTTTAAACTTTTATTAGCTTTTCAGTTTTTGAAAAATAATTAACAAGGAAAGTACAACAAAAAATAGAATTGAACAATGGTATCGTAGTAACTAAAGTGATGTGAATGATGATGACGATGATCATGATAATATTGTTGGTGAAGATGATAAAGAGGGTGATAATATTGTTGATGAAGATTATCGATGAAGATGGTGATGATATTGTTGATAAAGATGATAATGATGGTGATGATATAGCTGATGAAGATGGTAATGATCTTGCTGATAGCGCAGCAACGATCAGTAACAATGATAACAATTATAGTCCAATAAATTTAATTACCGTACAGTAGGAAAATATTAACAGAGTCAACAGTAATGCTAATAACTATTGTTATGATAATTGTATGATACTGATACCAACACATATACATGATAATACATGAATTTCAAACAATTTTATTGGATGATAAAATACATAAATTATACAACATTATGTACATGTAGATCTGATTCCAATACATCAAAATAATTGTTCTCCCAACAATAGACTCATACTTGTACATATATGTACTGGCAATCAATTATCGGTTCTCATTTCTTTTCTTGCAAATAACAATTTGAATAAAGTTTAGGACAACAAAGTTCATGTAGACAACAACTCAACCCAAACACACAAAAAAGCATGAAACATTTGTCACACAACCCAACGTACTTACTCAAGGCTAATGAGAGAAAAAAAATAGATTCATGACAATTGCTTAGTAACTGCATGAATTTTTCACACATTTTCTTCAGTTCATACTGTCTCTATAAAACATATTAGAACATTTGGTCGACTTCAAATCTACCTTACAGTTACAATCTGATCTCTCTAATCCGGACTTTTGTAATCTGAATCCCTCTGTAGTAATCCGTGTTTTTATTATTTCTTATTAATCCCTAATCCGGAAAATTCTGTAATCTACAAATTGACGGGAAAGGACGTGTTCGGATTAGAGAAACCAAACTGTATTGTGTATGTATATGTGACCATTTATGGCTGGAGCATTCTGAACCAAAACAGATTATACAGTTCAAACCCACTACTATGGACATCGTCGGGACCATCCAGAATCCAGATGGATGTAGTATGTCAATTACAATACAAGCAGCATTTCGATACATGCGATAAACTACATTGTAATTGATATCAGGAGAAAACAATAGATTTCGTTGGTCAGGCACGTGTTCTCATTCTTTTGACAGCCCTTAGGCATGTGATTTCATTGGTAGGTGTCGTCATATTAATAACAATAATGCACTGTGACATTAAGTTATGTGACCTTGTTATATTCGTTATTGGTTTGACTTCCGGGTCAACAATGCTTCCCATTCCTTGAAATGTTATGATGGCATCAATGCCAATAAAAAGTTGTTGACCAAATATCAAGTCGAGATCCAGTCATCCATATCATTACAGTCGGAAACCAATACGTCTTTACCGATACAATCTGAAAGTCGATGTAAATGGCTTAATTTAAGTTAACTGGACGTTTTGTCAAATTGACTTTGATATAACTATTATAACAAGGGTTTTTTTAATACAAGAAAAATGACTGGACTTTGAAATGACGTGGATACAAGTGGAATGGCAATACATGTATTAGGATGTATTAAGCAATATGAATAAAGGTACATGTGGGTAAGCTGTATCTCTCTTTTATTTTCTTACTGATAATGTGTAGGATGGTTATTATTTTACCACACGGTCTGTTATTTAAATGTTTCAATTTTGATGTAAGGAGTTAATTACGCCGTGTTATGATTAATTTTTCCTTACTCGGCTCTCTGTAGACGTAATGGTGTTCACTTTTGTGTGTGTTTGCCGCCAAATCTTATGAGTATTTTTCTGAGGCGGTTAGAAGTTTAGAAGAGAATCGTTGGCCATAAAATTAGAATTTTTACTTATCTTGGGAGCCTTCGAGAGAACAGAGTGTTTGAAGTTTGATATATCAGTCTCGTAAACTAGTTTATCAAGAACCGAGATATCGTTAACTTCCATGTTATCTTCATCTGTTTAAGTCCCCAGCCACATGACAAGTGTATCCACTCTTCTTTACCATTCTCCAATTTTTCTGAATTGAAGTTTTACGGCTTGAAAACCAAGCTATGAAGTGGGAAAAGGAAGTCATGAAAAAAGAAATAAGAGAATTGCAAGAGAGAAATGAATCAAACAAGCATCTCAATACCAAAACAACTTGATGCCATCCAAAACAACTTGATGACTTGATGCCATCCAAAACAACTTAATGACTTCATCATGCCATCCAAAACAACTTGATGACTTGATGCCATCCAAAACAGCTTGATGACTTGATGCCATCCAAAACAACTTGACTTGATGCCATGAAAATGAAAAATCTTGGACCTGGATGAGGATGACGCAGTGGACCAGAAAACATGGAGATTGTGGGACATACTGAAAGAAGCAGAAGAAGACCATACCAATTCCTCTCACTTCTCTACACACTAGAGGAAACAGGATATTGGTTTCTAATACGAGTATCGGCTCATCGGGTATTTTATTTAAATTACAAATTATAAACTACTCCGTGAAGTATGATATTACGAGAGATCCATCACTAAGGAGATAACAATATTGGCGACAGCGGCAGAGAAGAAAGAAGATATCACTAACTATCAATCAACGTGGACCACCATCAATTCAGAGGTCAGGCCTTACTCCTAAGCAGCGTTCAACAGAGCGATATTATCAACTAAAACCGTCACCGTATCATATACGACAATACCACAAGTCCCCAAATTGGCGCTATCAAAGGTCCAGCTCACGTTCAAGGTTGAATGGAAGTGGTGATAAACGTGAACTCAACGTCAGGAATCAGAGAGGCAACTCATATCGTAAAGGCAGATATCAGTCAAGACCTGCAAGTCAGAACAGACCGTATGATTCTTTCAGCTCTACACCTAATTAAATGTCCAAATGCAATATCATCAAAACCATTCATATTCATATCCTTTGATTAAGATGTGTTTGAATTTTTTCTTATTTTTTCTTCACATTATTATAAAAACCTCAAAAATAGGCACAGATCATGGAATGAAACTTGTTGGATCCTTAGTTTCAAATGTCCAATTTAAAGCGTGACTTATGAATAAAAGACAAATTGAAAAAAAACTAGGCAAAGTTACCCTAGTTGACCTGAAAGATGTTATAAGGAACAAATTATGCCAAGCCAGTAACGTCTAGACATTTCATTAAACAAGCAATGGTGGATAGAGTAGAGGATACAGTGTTATCTGCGAGAAAACTTGTTAAAATCTACAACTGTGACTTTTGGCATCAAAATGGACAAGAAGCAAAGAAGGATTCTGGAAAAGTCACCGTCTATGGCTTCTCTTCTAACAAAGATCTTCATCTCTGGCTCAGTTCATTGACGAACAAGATTGACCCTTTGAGAGTTACCGAGAACATGGGTGTATGTGCCAACCACTTTCCCCCAGATTGTCCCATGATGCGACAAAGACGTTATTTCCTCCCTAAACAGCCTCCTTCTATATTTTAAACGTGCCTCTGCCAAGCATCCCTACACCACCTCACCAGCCTCGACCAACCTACCAAATCCCGCAGGGAGGTTCGCAATCGCAAAGAGGATGAGACGGCCCAGTTCACGGAGATGAATTGCTTTAGACGTTTAGCCGACTTTTGGAAGACCTTGCCCAGCAAGTTGTCTGAACACCTTACTACGTCTGACAGTCTGAGCTTCGTTGTGTGGAGTCAACAGAGGAAGGGTACCATTCATAATTTTACAATGTACTGTGACCTCAAAAGTGGCATCTGACTCAACAGTGACCCATGTCAAATGTGAGACCTACAAAAGGAATCGAGAGAGCAATTCACACTTATTTCCTAAGAACACTGTTGGCAGCTGAAGCCAGTTTCAGGAAATGCTTCATTACCTGACCATTGATTCGAGCTCTCCATCAACTTCAGAAAAGGAGGCTTTCATTCTCCAACAGGTGGACCTTTTTGAACACTCCCCAAAACACTCGACTGCATGGTATGGACAACTTGTGTCTTGGATTATCTTGGTGCACTTGCTCTCGCAGCTTGTACAATGAGCTCAAAAAGTACCTGCTGCTCCCCTCCATAACAAACCTAACCAAGATCATTCGGACAGCCAAGAACACCTCTGACGATGTTTTCCGTCACATATTTCAAACCAGGAGGAAAGACATGAGTGTTGTATAATCATCATAGATGAGATTTATGTGAAGGCATCATTTTCTTATCGTGGTGGTATCTTTATGGATATGCCGCTGATCAGCCGGAGAAGATGGCCACAATATTACTAGGAATTATGGTCTAGAGTTTGTTTGGGGGGAAGGAGTTCCTCGCAAAGCTCGTGCCATGTTTTGCCCTGACATCGAAATTTCAGTTTTCCTGTGTTCATAGCGTCATCTCAACTTTGGAGGCGAATGATGCAAAAGTCTTGGCTGTCATCAACAACAATAATCGTGTGAACCAAATGGAAGAAAAATATTCCTCTGGAAAATTTACTCTCTGTAGTAAGAGTATTGAGCGAGTCTCAACCACCTCTTGACTTACTTGACTTACTGACTTAAAACCTTGCGGCAGCAATGTCGTCAGACATCGCAGCTTCGGCTGTTCTCCTTGGATCTCTTGTGAATTCAAACCATTCATTCCTATGTTGTGCCATATTTCTCAGTACTTCTAGTTAATTTAGTGATGTTAATTGTACTGGGTCGTTTTTGATTCGCTTTAGATCGTTATTTAGTGTTATAGGCAATATCGTTGTTGGTCTTCCTCTCTTTCTTTTGTTGTTATTTTGAAAATAGAAGGTCATTGCTTTGTTTGCTGGGATGTCTATATCTCGTCTCAAGATGTGCCCAAAAAGTTCCCATCGTGTGTTCAAAATTTGCGTTGATATTGGGCTTTCTTTACACTTATTTGAGATTTTTGTTGGGTAGTGTATGCCTAAAAGTATGTTTACAAAATTAAAATATTTCAACACTTCAGTGGAACACTGATATAAAGAACAACCCTTTGCAAGAAAAATGGTTCTTTATATCAGTAATTCGTTATTTCAGTCTCTAACAAGGAAGAAAAAGAGGCCTGTGGGCAAGAACACATGTTCGTTAAAGCCGTCAATTTGCGTTAAGCGTGTTCTACTGTATATATATATATATATATGTTAAATATACAATTGTTTTTAAGTATGTTTACCAAAAACAGATTATATAACATGTAACTTCAAAAAAAGTGTTTATTTTCAGCTGTGTGTCCCAAAACTTGGATTCATCATAAATCGTCAGGTACCTGCATTAAACTGATTACAAAGAGAATGACCTGGATCGAAGCAAGATCATTTTGTCAACGTCATTACATGGCTACCTTGGTGAAAATAAATGACAAAGAAATGAATAACATGTTGAAAGGTGACATATGCTCATATCAATCTCTTAGATAACACTTACTGGAGTCATTCATATTATTCAGCAATGTTTCTTGATAACGGAACAGATGGGGTTGCCTCCATTAAATCCTTTTTGAAAAGGGAAGGATGGAAATTTGTCTTTCTTGACAAACTTTGACGTTTGCGGGGAATGGCTTTTTAATTTTCAGTTCACATGGGGGCGTGGTAATCAGAATTAGCATTATCCTCAACTAATAATTTGTTCACTTTGGTATTTCTGTCAATGATAATCAAATTTAGCATGTTCCCCTTTGATATGTGTTAGCTCATTCATATGATGTATATAATAATATATATATATATATACAATCTTTTCACACATTTTTGGATGCCAATGTTTTCCCTTTCCCAATGTCCCAGCTTCGATTTCCTCATCTTCCTATATGAAGGTTAACATTCAGCTGATCCGACATTAATGAAAATTCAATCTTGGCCCGATCCTTCAGCACCGTTGACAACCCCGACCTTGCCATATTTTTTTCTTGCAGATGTCAACTTTCGATATTTTCCCCACTGTCCACCTCCCGCAGTACATGGACTTGCACGTTGAAATCCAACGAACAGGACATTTGATTTTGGAACTCATGTTCACCAACTAATTATGACTGAAGTACATGTAATAGATGTAATCTAAATCAAATATCAATCGGTTAATCAACGCTACACACTACAACACAGCAATGTTAGAGAGGTGGAGAGGCCTAGCCGTTGCCTGGCTACCAAACGTTACGCACGACAACAAAGCCACGTGAGAGAGGTGAAGAGGCCTAGCCGTTGCCTGGCTACCAAACGTTACGCACTACAACAAAGTCACGTGAGAGAGGTGGAGAGGCCTAGCCTTTGCCTGGCTACCAAAGAGACTATAGTCAAGGGCCACAGGTGCATGAGCCACGATCGATAATTTATTTTTAGATAGTCGCAGCTAGCAATAATAATCGCGGAGCAAAAATCGGTTCATGAAAAAGTGTTGTTTTTTTTTAATATAAGATGATTCATCATGT
>JASKDV010023877.1:0-16451 GCA_032466395.1 Aegires albopunctatus | reverse complement strand
CCCCCCCCCCCCCCCCACTTAATGTTTTGATTTATACACCAAGCTTCTGTTTCTGTGTTTCTAATTACTACGGGGTTGAAAGCCCAATTGTTAACAGTGTTTTATCAGCCACATAGAAAGTTACATTGTTTTAAAAGGTTAATGACGAAATTGTATTTGAGATGGGTAGATAATTTTCCCTTGAAAGAGAAATGTTAGCGATAGCATCAAATTTTGTGGAATTTTCTTGCTTGAGCCAGTTTTGCATGATGCAATTGCGGTGCATTGTATTAATCATCATTAGATTAGGTTATGCATATCATTAACCATTGATACTGAAAATTGCCTAGTTGAGATCAAATGTTGGTTTTCTTCTTCAAATGCACCATTCATTCAGCCTTTAAAACTTTCCAGATAATGGTATTATTTAAGGTGAGAGTTATTACTTTGGGAAAATCTTCTGATGACTTTTTATTATTATCATTTTCCTGTCTTCCAGTATGCTTCTAATTTGAGTGCTATATTTATATATACATGTATATAAGACTTTTCCATTAAACCTCTTCATGATGTCATTTAAGGGTAGTTGTTGCTATTTTGGGAATTTTCCCCCATGACTTTTTAATGATATATGCATAGTTTTGCAATGTTTCTAATATGTGCCTGCCAACTGCCATTTGCGTTATCTATTTCAAATATAACATTATGCAGCATATAACTACATGTGTTTAGCTTTCCTGTGAAGATTTGTTTGAATATGCTTTGTGAGCTTCATATTCTTAATTACTCTCCATCCATGCTTTCTTTTTTTCTGATGCCCATGGGTGAAGTTCACTGGTATTAGGTTTATTTCCCATTTTTTCTGTTCAATCAAATTTTGATACAGAAATGTTGCACAGATAAACATGAAAATAGTGTATCTTTGTTGTTATTTTGAAGTCCAACCCGACTTTACTTATTTCCTGGTGATGCCCTAGCATGCTTACCATTAGCTTAAAATGAAGTCTCCCTCAACTTTGATTCTCTTGTTTCAACCAAATCTTGTGCCTATCGCTGATTGGATAAGGGAAAAGAAACAACCAATCAGAGAATATACCATTCCCTTGCCCTGTTGGATGGTCAGCACTGGCCATCTTCAGAAGTTATGCAACATGCTCATCACACACCATGAGGTAGCTGAATAAATTACCAAGCAGAGAGAGTCATGTAGAAAAACTGACAAATTGTTTTTCTGAAAATGAAAATGCATTCATTAGTTTCAATTTATCAAAACAAGTAAAATGGTACCATAATCTACAAAATTGGTCAAGAAATAATGGAAATATCTAAATTCATGAAATTTGAGCGATCACATTTCAAATTCTTTTCTTATCACAGTAATGTTATTTTCCATCCAATTTTGGCAGGAGTTGGACTGTTAATGTTATCACCATTACAAAATATCTTATCGACATCATCGACGACATGTGTAAAATTTGATGCATTAAGTTTGACTATTTTGTATTTGTAAATTTCACAATTCTCAAAGGTGTGAAATGATATGTTTCTCAAATTGATTCCTGTGATCCCGCCAAATCCTGTGCCTATTGCTTATTGGTCAAAGGAGATAATGCAACCAAATAGAAGATAAGCCGTAACCTTGTCTTGCTGTGTGGTCGGATGATGCATAAAATAACACGATGGGTTTTTTTAATACATCATTGTAAGATCAATGGTTTCAGCTATCAAGATAAGTAAAATGATACTTAAATCTGCAAAATCAAGTGACAAATAATGGAAATATCTAATAAAAAAAAAAAATGAAAAAAATTGTCGATGTATTTCTTTTTACTTTTTAATCATTTTAAAAAAAAAAAATTACTTCCCATCCAATTTTAATGGGAATTGGACAATTATTATTGTCTTCAATTGAAGCCATATACACGTGTAAAAAAAACTTTACGCAGTATCTATGTCAATAATTTGTATTTAAAGTAGTACTGCCTTGCCGTTAAGGTGTAACTTTTCGGATAAAAAGTAGTAGATGGCCATCTACAAAACCAGCGTAAGCGCTGTCCAGATGTTCCTATGAAAGACCTAAGTACGGGCAATTTCAGCACCATCTTAATCTCAATAGTAATGCTATCCAAAATTCCAATGCCACAATCCTGTATCTTCAAATTTCAAGTCGGGCGGATTTGGGCAACTTGATTTTGAAGGGGTTAAATGAACAAATTTAAATTCAGCCACTCTTGGCTAAATCAGTGGAATGACTTTTTTCATGGCTACGTATTTAGCATTACCAAACAGCTGTGGTAAAATCCTCATTATCTCTTTCCCTTTCAGATGCCATAAGTGAAAGCAATCCTCGCATAATTGATGATACAAGAGCCAGAAAGCTTGCCAACGATCTTAAGCGTTGTGCCTACTATGAGACCTGTGCCACTTATGGTTTGAATGTGGAGCGGGTGTTTCAAGACGGTTAGTATATAATCATCATTGCATGTCAATAATGCACAAATTATATTTAAAAATGAGACTTTTATATCTTTTTAAGTTATTTGGTTATGGTTTTGCTAATCAACATTACATGTAAAGGTCAGATGAAATTAAAATGATTAGATGTATTGTGGTACTGTTAGTGGGGCTGGGATGGTATTATCATTGAACAAGTAAACAACCAATGCTCCAAATCATGAATGCATTTTGTTTATCTTCATAGCATGCCAAAGGATTGTCCAGCTGCGCTATCCTAGTGCACCATCCGCTGTGCCTGCCGGAGTCCCGTCCACACCAAATCACTCACAGCGGTCTTTCTATGTGTCTCAAACTAGCGGCAAACCTAGTGACACCCACAGCATTAGTAGTCATTCTACCAGCAGTTCTGGAACCTTGGTTACCACGGGGCACTCACAGGTACTCCAACATGTATTATTGTGAGGAATCGGTATTCAATAGTTTGATCTTACCACATGTTTTGTATTGTTTTGGGGTGTTTTAGAAACGACTAGACAAATGATAACCAGACTTATCAATTAAGATAAGTCCGGTCGGTTGCTTCTGATGTGGAGCAAATGTTTGGATTAGAGAAGCGAAAGTAGCAATTTATCACCAAAGACGGGTGTTTGTATACTGGTTATGTGACCGTTTTTGCCGTAAAACACACCTTTTTTCTCTTAAAAACAGATCTCTATGTAGCCGGTTGAAAATCAAGAATTTTGCTTATGTGACTGTTTCCCTCGGCGAAAAAGCTGTGCTACTTATCAATTTTCTGCTGTTGATAGCAGAAATTAATCCATAAATTAGATCTAATTTCTAGTTGTCACTCTAAACTTTCGCGTGATAAGGGAATATACAGCTTGCATCATCGATAGACCAGCTAAATCTAAAAGTATAAGTTTACAAAATTTTATCCTATTGTAGTTGACATCAATCAACCAATCCAGCCTTTCTTACCCAGGAGCAGGATATAGGTCATGAACAAACATCTTCCACTTATCTCTATCCTTGGCCATCAATAGAAATAAACCAATCTGAGGTGACAGTTAATTTAATATTTAAAATAGAAAAATTGATTAAGCATTTTGGACAGTTTTGTTTTATCTCATTGCATTTTTTTTGTAGATCACTATCTTTATCATTTTAATTCTTTCCATCAGCCTCCTCCTCCTCCACCACCACCAAAGGAAAAAGATCTACGGGAAGGTAAATCAGAGAAACCTGAAAAGAAAAAGGAGAAGCAACCGCAACAAGGCCCACCCCCGCCCACGGCACCCATGACTCAACTGGTTGCTGTGGTCCCTCCATCTGTCTCACCTGGTCCCCCGCCTCTACCTTCACAACCTTCACCAATGCCTCCACAAGGAGAAATAGATCCCCAGGTATTTTTCTTTTATCTTAGCATGAACCACCTCCTATTTCTTTTTATATAACCATAAGTAGTGTTGTACAATCCTTTCCTTCTCTCCTTTGTAATCCTCATCTGTTACCAAGTAAATTTACATTTTACTTCCTGGTGGATAAATGTTAGATACCAAGCGAGTAAGAAAGTTATTGTTTGATTTCTTCATTTTATCCGCAGATAATTCAGTTTGCCATTTCTCCACCTTTTATTTGAATCTCACATTCTTTGTTTTTCTGTTGTAAGTTAGATTTTTTTTTCTTCCCCCAGTCATTTTTATTATTTGTTGCTTTCTTCCCTGATATGTTCAATTGTTCATCATATCAGTTTTACCTTCTTTCTTTTTCTTATTTAGGAAACAAGCTTTGGGTGTAATTTGTTTTCTTGAGAGTTTTGTTTGAATGAATGAAGAATTGTTCTAGTGAAATAATCAGTCATCTTTAATTTGATTTGAAGGACGATTGAGATCGTATGGTGATTTTACCTGTGATGGATTTTAAACATAGATATTTTGTTGTCATTTATGGTTTTCAGTGCCTTGCCTGAATTCATGTGGTTGGGATTTCACAGAGGACAGTTTTAGTCCTTAAAGACATGTACTTTACCTGTATTTTTAAAACCCATTCTTGATGAATTCTAGCAGTACAAATATCAGCCCAAATTAATTAGTCATTTTAGCATACAGCACAATTGGTATGCAAATGCATTTAGTGACATTTTGTGGTAGAAATTATTCCTTGGACATGTGGCATAACTTGTTAACAAAAATTATTCTTTAGGGTAAGAAGGAGATTGAAAGACAATAAATTGCAGTTCAAGAGACATTTTAACATCAAGTGTATTAATTTGTAAATGAGATATTAATTTTGCATGATAACTTATCAGCATATTGATGACTGGAGTAGACCATTTTGCATTTTGTTAACACATTAAATTCAATTTGTATAATATTCAACGACAAAACCTGAATGATCCGCTGGTACAGAAAAACAATAAATGCGCAATGTTACCACCTTGGTCAGTGATGCTTCCATAATTGCATGAATGATTTGGCAGACCTGTGAATGATGATATGGTATGAAATATGTTTTTCACAAATAATTAGCATTTGCAAAGAAATAAGTATTTCTGTTAGAAGTCTTAACATGAAATGTGGATTAAATAGCTTTGGTGGGTGGCTGGTAATCAGTCTTCTTACCTCTCAGTCTTTGTTTCTTCTTTACATTGCATCAAATCAATCTTTTGTACTCAACTCACCATCATCATCCTTGTCAACAAGTTAATTTAGTAATTAATCAATCCATTTATTTTAAATGCCTATAATTTAGTCCTATCTGAAATTCTCCTGCTTTGACCCTATTTCTTGCCAGGAAATTGAATATCACCTTTGGTTGCCATTAGATGCGTAAAGAATGGTGTAATTCATTACTGAGGGTGAATTGGGAATGAATGAAATGTATTCCTTCTTGGGGAATAGGGCTTATCTATCTTGCTAAAGATCATTATGTGTATATTCACTTTGATCTATGCCCCTTTTCAGATGGTCAAATCTTTACCCAGTGGAGTCATTTTCCAGTGCTTCAGACAGAATAGCGTAGGTTACTTTATATCTCGATAAATGGCTTATTTTCATATTTTATCCACCCATTCTAAAATCCTGCTTTCCTTGAAACTCAAGAAAGTCTTTTTGTTTCGAGCAAAAACAAAACTGGTGGAAGGATGTTTCCATTGCTTATTTCCATTTATTTATTTCATTTCATTCCCCAATTCCTCCTTTATTTCTCCTTTCCCTAACTTACATTCCTAAATTCCTTTCTGTTTCTGTTAGTTAAATGTTTTTATCTTGCAGATAAGAACATCATGGAAAGAAACGGCTGTAATGTTTCCTTATTTTATTTTGCTCCTCAAAAGATAAGCTTTTCAGTTACATCCCCTGTTCGATAGTCTTATGTTTTGAAATTGTGATTTATGTATATCATGCGATGCAGAATTCTTGTTTTCAGTGAACAACTATAATTTGTAGCTGTATTAAGTGTTTCGCTATGTGAGCAGCTATAATTCCTTACCTGCATGCTGGATTTAAAGTTAAACTTAATTAATTATTGAATTAAAACAATGTTAGTGATGACAGCACTAATGTTTCTTCTTTAAAAACTATTTTTCCCCCCTCTCTTTTTTTAAAAGAGCTATATTATTTTGTTGAACTCATACATTTAATCATCATCAAAGATTAATGATTACCTAAGAAAATTGCTAAAGTTTTAGTTTTGTAATTTTCTACTATGGTTTATAAAACTTTGAATTATTGAATGGTTTCACATGGCAGCATAGTTTTGCTTTTTAACTATGGAATTTTTCCTCATCTTTGTTTAATCCTTCTTGATTATCATCGCTGCCTCTCTCCCCCTTCATGTTGCTGTAATTCTTTAATGGGATATCATAATATCCTTTTTCTCTTTCATTTTTGAGCAGGAAATTCAGTTGTTGAAATACAGTGTGCATTGTTTTACATTTAGTTTTATGTTTGTTTTTTCTAAGTTATTAAAATGCAATAAAGTAAAATTATTATTGTGAGATTTTAACAAAGGAAAATTAACACTGGGGATTTATAAATTTTTTTGATATATTTTTTTGTTATTGTCAATACAAAGAGAAGAATTTTTTTTTCAAAAAATAATTATAATAATGTATTTAAAAAGCGCGCATATCCACCAAAGTGCTCTATGGCACTGGCTATACATCGCTAAAATGTAATGTACATTCAAACGTAACAAATTCATCACATACTAGTAAATATTTCACATTCATTAGATTAATAAAATAAAGACTTAAACCCTTAAATTTTAACTCACTCTGTCTAAAATGAATTGTAAAGATAGCCAATTATAAGGAGTAAAACAAATAGATAAAATGAATTGCATGACGGCACAAAATTTCACATAGGTACATTGCATGATAAAGCAGCATTTGTAGATAAGTAATAATATGAAATAAATGTACATTAAAAATTGTTTAAAGACCTAGTTAAAAGATCGTCTAAAAAGTTCAGTCTTTAAACGTGATTTGAACATTTTAAAATAGGTAGTGTTTCTGACTTCTGAACTCAAAGAGTTCCACACTTTAGGACCACCGACTGCAAATGACCGTTCTGCTAATGCTAGTCTATATTTTGGAAATATCAAATTTATTGCAGCCGATGATCGTAAAGTCTGTGTTGGGGAATGGACCTGAATTAATTGTGATAGAATTGTTAAGACATTTGAAAATTAAATATGAAACTTTAAAATTTATTCTTTCATTAATGGGAATTCAGTATAAAGAAGAAGGAACTGGCTCAATGTGTTCTCGAGGTTTAGATAGCGTTATCAACCTTGCTGCTTTATTTTGAATTACCAAAATCTAATCTACTTGTTATAAGAGAATGTACTAGAATCTTGGTGGAATCGAAATCTCTTATTTGTCCAATGTTCTTCAGATGGAAATGTGTACATTGACAAACCTTCACAATATGAAAGTAGAACAAAAAGCACCGCATTCTTTTGATCAATATGGTTGATGGACTCTTAGTAAAGCAGTCTCTGTGCTATGCATTGCTCGATATGCAGACTGAAAATTTGGTGATAGATGGTTACTACTGAGATAATTATGAAGTCGTTTTGACACTACTTTTTCAATTATTTTGGATATTAAAAAAAAAAAGGAAATAAAGCAAAGCTTTGTTCATTGTGCCAATTAACCAGGCAATCAATCAAAACTTATGCCCTTTATTGTGTGTGTATCTTTGTAAAAAAACATTTGTTTCTTTTTTATTTTTTTTAATCAGTAAAGTTTTCTCATTGAAATTAGTTTTGGAACTTATATTACCATGCTTTGTAATTATCTATAAAATGAGATGGTGCAATTAATGGCTCAAAATGATTTGCTTTTATCTCTTTTGTGTCATGTTTATGGGAATCAAATATAATTTTTTGATGTGATTAATTATCACTCAGTCCCTGAATTGAATCTCGGATCAGAGATACTCGAAATTATCAAGATTTGTGGGATGGTCCTTGATTTAGTTACGTGCCGATCTTTGGTGTAATAACCGTTCTAAATTTGTTCCTGCTTTGCAATTGGCAATTTCTCCTCACTCCTTTGGTCTCCTATATTTTTCATTTGACTCAAAGATTATCATAGCTGGTCTATATATAGTAGGGTGGCTAAATAAAACAACAAACTTGCCCATGATAAGCAATTGAATAGGTTTGTTTTGTATTATAGTGGTTTAAAAAAGTGCATATAATTGGCAGAAAATTTTGCTCACATCAACAGTCACAAGTTGAGATGATCAGTTGGTTCCCTGTTTTCATTGATAACGATCAAAGATGTTTTATCCAAGCAGGTGATAGATCTCCTTACATTGTTGAGAGATATTTCTTCCAGTAGTCTCTTTTTCTTTGGTTAATTAATTGATCCAGTTCTTGTATACCTCCCTGAACAGTATGTTCCAAATTGAACGGTCCGTAGGATTGAGGTCAGGTGACTGAGATGACCATACCTCTTTTTTTTATGAAAGATGGAACATTATGTTTGTTTTGGTATATTTGCTTGTATGAGATGTTGCTCTTTCTTGTTAAAAGATGTAGTCTCCTCAGGGTTAACTTAGCAAAACTCAACATCTAAAAATCTATTTTATTATACTATATTAGTATAATATAAAGATTTGTTGCAAATTCTAATACAATTGACTCCGGTTATTCACAATACCCCAGGATCGATTAAATTGTTGTGATTAAGCAGATTTGCTTTTAGCTTAGCAGTTTAGGATGACTTCACTCTTTGCTGATGGAGTATGTTGCAACATTACTTTACTTATTACATGATATTTTTATGCCCTGCACTTGTACAAAGCAATGCAGAGAGAGGGAGAGAGAAATACAATTGCATCTTTTATTGATCCGCCTGTCCTACATTCAATGTGAAGCTATCGTATTGTTATGGTTGTTAGACAATGACAGTGAAGAGACAAACATTGGCTAGTAAGATGTGAAATCAGAACATTGTTGACCAGAAATCTAAAGCAAGGTGTTGCAATTAGCTGAAGTTAGTTGCGATTAATCAGTGACTTTTATATAGAATTAATTCTGTTTCTTGAGAAAGGTTGCAATTAAGCGGAATGTGATTATCTGAATCCACAAAAAAGTACAAGCATTTGAACATAAATGTCATAGAAGACTTCTCGGGATCTCCCGGAGGGACCACATAACCAACAAGACAGTTAGAAACAACATTCTTTCCCTAGCTGGTACACAGGAACCCATTGTTTCCACATAAGGAGAAGGAAGCTGACTTGGTATGGCCACGTAAGCTGGCTCAACTGATGGCAAAAGCCATCCTCCAGGGCACACAAGGAGGAGGAAGAAGAAGAAGAGGAGGCAGACAAAAGATGTCCTGGTTCGACAACATCAAACAATGGAACCAGATGGACAGTCCTACCCTCCTGGGAGAAGTTGAAGACCGAACAAGATGGTGACAGGTGACAACAAGAGCAGCCCTCATGTCTCTACGATGGTCCAGATCAGGAGAAAGAGACAGAGACAGATGGATTATTTGAAATGCAAATAATCAAAGTCAACTGTATATTTGAACGTGTGTACTGAAAATTGTCAAACATTAAAGTTTGGCAATTTTTTTGCACCACCTGATATGTACATGTTTTTTTTCTTTTGTTTTCTTGAAATAATAAAAAGACTGGGTACTTAGCTTTCTATAAAATATAGTGGGAACAAAAATGATACAATAAATCCTTACAGTATGAATCATTCAAACATGACCCTCTATTCTTTTGCCAAAAAAACTTAGCCAACAGTTTAGAACTGTCTAGTTGTTGGTTAATTTGTTCAAGTAAATTGATTAATTATTTTATCAGGATTCAAGCTTGTTTCTTCTTTTCATTATTATTTCTCGATTTAAACAAATCTATTGTTCTCCCACCATCCTTCCTGTGATCTATGTATCACGATATGTGTTGTCTGCTTGATTTCCATGAAAGAGCTTCTAGTGTCTTCATGCTTCCATATCCTTTTAGTGATGAATTTTATTTGACCAAATTATGGCATCTCCTGTCAAAAGTTTTGTTATTTAAATTCAGTCTTTGCTTTCTTTATTACTCTGGCTTGATCTTTAATTTTACGTCTTTGTTTGATATTCTTGAGTTCAAATTGAAACCCTTTTTTTTCTTCTCTGTCAAGCAACCAATTTCATTACATAACATTGTTGCCATGAAGCAGGATTAAGTATGTCACTGATTTGGTTCCTTGATGGACTTATTTGTTTTTATGGTTGGTAAAATTGCAGCAATTAGTTCCTTTACATGGCTATATTAAATTGATGAAAAACTGAGATTGATAATGATAATGGGAATGATAATAATATTTATAATAATAATAATGACCAAATCCATTTAAATAATTTGACCTTCCACAAATTTTTTATTTTGTGTGCGTGCGTGAATTCTACATTTATAAACTCCCTTATCTATTGGTATTAAATTGTCATCGGCTTCTCCAAGACTCATTGTGCATCTTTAATGAAGAACATTGACATGGTACCCTGGTTTTGTTGGCTGAAAGCATATTGTGTTTACATTATTGCATGTCTAACTCACTCCCTTGACTTTGACATGACTTGTGCTGATAAGAAGGCCTTGAAACTTGTATTAACTCAGGGGACTAATTGCTGTGACTACCATACAGTTTATACCTGCTAATCCATATACTTGTTCTTAATTTCAAGACATTTTGCTTTGATTTTGGTTTTTTGCATGGTTTATTCTCACTTTTTTGTTTTGCCTCCCTTTCCCTTTATTCTTTTTACCTTTTCGACCCACCTTACCCTCTCCCCCCTTAATTCAGGCTGAAATGTTCATGGCTGAGGAGCTTGTCACCTGTACCCCACTCGCAATGCGTAAAAACAAAAAACCTACCTCCGTCCAAAAGTCCAATTCCTTCAGTGTAAGTTTTCTACTGTGTACCATCATGGGCAGGGTTTTATTGTTTTTCACTTCTAGAATTGAAATGTTCTGTTTTATTCAATCATATATATATTCATTGGGTAATTTGATTTTGTGTTCCACATGAAAAGAAGGGAAGGAAGTTAGGACATAAGCAAAATTGATGATATCCTAATAGAGAGGCTCTCAGTGCAAGCAAAACTGACATCAATTTCAGCAATCAATAATAATGTAATGTCAACCAGTAATTGCATAAGGATTAATCATTTGCCTCAAATTAATTTTTTTAAAGAACTTAATTTATAATTGAAATATGAGATAGGCATTTTACAATTTCATTTATTTTGTTGATTAAAATTTCATTATGAATAATATTCAAGTTATAAGCTCATTGCAGACCATCGCCAATAAACATAGTACTTGGGAGCCTTTTGAAGTTATGATTTGCAGCTACATTATTTGGCAGTTATAATTTTCATTTTATTTTTCTTGTAGCTTCATCTCCATTCCATGCCTTTTCTTTTTTTTTTTAAATTAGTAGCATGGGTTTGAGTTGCATGTTGGGTGGTTAATTTAATTCCTTTTCGCATTGTTCCGTTATGATACATTTCATTTGTTTTGGTTTTTATGCTTTTAATAGACTGTTTCTTTCTCTTAAAAGTGGTTAATTTGAACACACTATTTCTGTATTTGTGACCATCAAAATGAGATTGATATGTTGGAATGTTTTTCTTAATTCACGCTCACGAGAATTGAAATAATATGCTAATAAAGAATCATTCAGATCTATTCCAATTTCCCCTTTTCAACATCTTTCACATGATTAAGTAGCAATATTCTAAATGAAAAATATACCAATAGAATATTATGTTGGCAGAAGGTAGAATGCATATATCCGATAAAGAATCCTATTTTTATGAAGTCTAGTACCTTTAGTACATTACAGTAATAAGCTTTTTTTGATGGTTGCAGTCAATTATAGATGTGTTTAAATCCATTAGTGTGAAACTTGCAAATATTCTTTTTACATTGTTGTAAACTTCTTCTTATAAAATAGATTACTCCTACAACATACTTTTCATAAAAGATTATTATTTGATACATCAGTTGTTTAGTTTAGTCTTTGTTTTTTTCATTTTATCAGTTGTTGTGAAATATTTTCATGTATATACTGCCTTAATGGTGCATCTTTGCATCAATTTTAGTACTCTTCATTGAAATTGACTTTATTGTCTATCAGGATTGTTAAGAATGTTTAGCTTTCAGACACAAAAGATCATCCATTTTTATTGTTTTGTTTTTAATACTCAGATTTATCAAGACTACTTTTCTTTATTCTCTCAAGCTCTTGTTGAGCTAACAATATCCCTTACAATCTTCTTCTTCCTATTCACTACTCAATGAAGCCATTACCTTTATGTGGATCTTATTTTTCACCCCATCCACCCAATCATATGATTCATCATTTACACATTCTTTTAGCACCTATCAAAGCTCACTCTTCATAGCATTTATTTTATTTATTTAACATTGGTGAATATGATTAAGTCGTCACAAGGTATTTAAGATTAGGTTCAAGGACTGTTTACTTGACCATCAAAAAATTTAGTAAGGTTTTTTTTTATATCTAAACTAATAGTTCCCAAATGCCACAACGCCAGTATTGGGGTGTGAGATTCCTTCTAACATGTCTCTAAGTGACTGCAGTGTTCACTCTTTTGCCCTGAACTTAAAGTCTTGTGTGACATCAGATTTTAAATACCCCAGAGCAGTGATGTCATATAAAAAGGAACTGACCATATCAAAGTGGTAAATTAGACTGAAAGGACATCTAGTTTCTGAGTTATTAATGGTTAAAAGGTTTTGTATAAGCTTGAATGTGACTGTATGGATGGGTTATCTTCCATTACTTTGTGATTCTTGCTCTATCTGCTGCAAGGATGCATACATTTTTTTGAGAAACTTGACAAGCCAACAGAAGATAGTAATAGAAAATTTACCTCAAATACCTTTGAAAAGTGTTCAAGGAATTCCACCTCAGACTGCATTCTGGCTTCATTAATGTTGTCTAAGATCTTCCAGACCTTTGTTTAATCTGATAAATGTTTGTTCCTTTTTATTGGATTTCAACTCATTTTGTGGTTTAAGAATTCTTCCTGCAATCTGTGAATGGACAAAAGAAGAGGAAGATTTCCAACAGGGCTTAAACACTTTGTTGAAAGGGGAATTCAGGATTGAGGAGATGATTTAGTCTCATTACATTTCATTGACAGGAATTAGAAAGGGGAATTCAGGATTGATGAGATGATTTAGTCTCATTACATTTCATTGACAGGAATTAGAAAAGACTTTAAAAAGCCTTGGAGCTTATGGATAACTTCATTGAAGATGAAATTTATGTTCTGCATAAAAATACAAACAGCAAACAGTTGTTGTTTTTTAATGAAATTGCATATCATTTATCTTTCCTATTGTGGAGAGTGAGCGACAAAACCATCATGCTTTGATTTAAACCATCCCCTCCCTACCTCCCTTCATTCATCAGTCATGTATACTGCTAATCATTTCAGTTCTTTCTCTTTCTGTTTCTTTTTTAAAATATATAATCAGGCTTTGCAGGCTGCCTTCTCTCCTGTCCTGAACTTAATTTTATTTGAACGAACTACTTAATGATATTGTAGTGATAGTGACATGATGAATGAATTTGTAAAGGCTATCTACTAAATCATACACTTTTGTATTGTAATATTGTAAGTCACGCATAATTAATGTGTATGTATAATACATATTTTTAGAGGGCGAAAAGGGGATAGAACACGGGAAAAAAGAAGAGGAAGAGAACAACAGAAAAAAGCAACAATGAAAAGGAGAATATATGTTGGTATTAAGAACCAATGAGGAAATTTTATTTATTTATTTATATAATGAATGACTACATGTAAAACAAATGTATGAAAATTTACCAAATAAGGGATACATTTAAGACATGCTTTAATAAGGGATTGTTATAAAGGTGTTGGAATGATTTCAAAATATTCATGCATGCACACACACACACACACATACTTTACACATACACAAGTCAATAATTAGAACAAAAGAAAAATGTGGGGTTGGGAGAATCCAGTTGATAAAGTCTTAATATGTGCTTTGATATCAGTACTTTGAAACTTGCAGTATTTAATCACTGGTTTATGGTAATGTTATTGTATGATGAATTGATAAAGCACCAGTCTGATTTTTATTGATAGTCACTGACATTTTGCACCATAGATGTTATTAACCATGATTTCAATTCTGGTGTAGTATTTTGACAATAACCATTTTCTGGAGAGAAGGCTGCATGTTTGTCCTGTCCTTTTCTCTGGTCTGGTTGTTCACATTTTAAAAAATCTAAATTGCCCGTTGCCCAGTGAATGCACGTCTCTAGTCTTTGATGTCCCATCCTCTCGCCTGCAGAGTGCATCCGAACTGAGAAGTCAAGTCCATAGCCATCCTGCTGCTAACATTTTGGCTTGGAAAAACAAACAGTTTTTCAAAACCAATTTCCTCAGTGTAAGTTTGAAGTAGATAACCAACAGACAATGAGAGAGCCAGCAGGCTGCTAAGAGTAATGTTGATTTGAAGATCTAGATATATTAACAAAGATATTTCAAATATTTTGTACAAATAGTCTTTGTTTCAGTCACAATTGTAATATTCATATAATAAAAAAATCACTTTTTCAAGTAGCTAAGCTTGATATCACACGGCTGGTCTATTTGAATTATAAAAGAGAGACAAATTCAATATTAGGATATAATTACAGTGAAAGATATCTTATCCGAAGAATATAGGTTGCCAAGAAATAATATACTTGTTAAGTTTATCAGAAAGTAAAAGGCTAAAGAAAATAAACAAACAGGTGATAGTGAGGAGCACTCTCAAGGCTACATTATTACTGGTGCTTGTGTTAAAAGAATAAGTATTAACAAACCTTTTTTTTTTAAAATGTCAATGCTTGGTATTGAAAAACACAAAAACAAACCATCTGCATTCAATTATTCTTCACTCATAACAAATTGCCTAATGCCAGTACCTAATGTCTTTTATAATGGGATGAGGAAACCATTGGGTGATAGGGAATAATCAAGTGCATGGCAAAGTAGGCTGTGGTAAGAGACCTAGATCTGTTAGTTAAGCTTTTTACTATGGTTTTTGCCACACTGCTACTACTATTACTACTTCTACCACTACCACTACCATTATTATTATTATTATTATTATTATTGATCCTTTGTATTTTGCTCTATTTATGTTCATCCTGTGCTCTTAAGGCTTTCATAACGGTATGATAGTTCATTTGAAGGATAGACTTTTAGTCAGATTATGAGTAGTTCCAAGGACACACTTCTGAATTTCTTGTAACTTGATATATCCAGGAATTTTACTAATGTCATTTTCTATCCCTTTTTTTATCACCCCAAGAGCACCTGTCACCATTGGTATTGTCAAAGTGTTCGTGCCCCACATTCTCTCAGTTTCATTTTTGTAGATCCTTACACTTTGAGAGTTTCTCCTTTGTTTTGATTGACTTGTTTCATTCTGTGTGGACAGTCGTGTCAATGATGTGACAAATTCTCTCTTTCTTGTACTTGACTACTATGTTGGACCTGTTAGTTTTGATATCTTTGTCAGTGTGGATTGACATGTCCCAAAATAAAGAAACTTCAGTGTTTTCTGTTAATGTTACTATGGTATGGTAAAAGCACTTATCAGGTACTTCGATGTCGTGATATTCACAAATTTTCCAATGGACATAATGTAGAGTCTACATAATTTGAACTCAGATCATTCAAATTCTCGAATAATTGGAAGTTACTTCGAAGTGTAGATTTTCTTCTTCTTTGGCTTTGTTAAAAAATCTTGGCTAATTTGAACTATTTCATGCCTAATTTGGATAATTCGAAGTCATAAATTTTCAATATTAATGACCGATGAAGAGCATCTCAACCATCCATCAACTTTACTCCATCCCAAATTAAGGCCAAAGTCATAATGATAAAAGGTTGACTTGTTATTTATATTATTGTAATAGTATAGTAAATCAGTCAAATGCAAAGCCTTGCAACTAAGCGGTCAACATTCCACCAGCCAGGTGGCCTAGGCCTAGCAATATCGATGGAAGACTAGCGATTTGGTGACACTCTGCCTAACCCAGTCATTTCCCTCTGGGAGGAATCGTAATTCAAACTCGGATTAATTGAAGTTATCATCATATCCCAAGGAATTTGAGTTAAGCAGGTTTCACTGTACTATTGCTTTGCTGTGCCTTTGTACTACCCTGTTTTGGCTAATTCTTAACTGCCTGAGACAAGCTGGTCTATCTTTTCTTGTTGTTTATTAAAATTTCTGCACATTGGGTTGGTGCCAAGACCAATGGTGGTCGTCTTGTAAGACATTTCAATTTGAATATGATCCCTTCCACTTTATATTCTTGGTAGGTACAGCCTATCCACATCTACTTTGAGGTGGTGCATTTTCATAGATTTTCTTGTTCTCTCTCTCTCTCTCTCTCTCTCTCTCTCTCTCTCTCTCTCTCTCTCTCTCTCTGTCTAT
>JASKDV010023766.1:3321-16455 GCA_032466395.1 Aegires albopunctatus | reverse complement strand
AAAATACCCATTTCACCCCCCCCCCCCCCAAAAAAAAAAAACAAAAAAAAAAAACAACAACAACAACCCACCAAAAACGCCTTCTGTACCCACTTCACCTTAACAGACACAAAAACAATTAGCTCTCTAATAAGAAATAAACAAAACAAAGGCAACCTCCCCCCCACCTCGGAATCCCCCCTCCCGCAAAATAAATAAATAAATGATTTAACAGTTATGATATTATTGATACCTACAAAAATGACAATAACACCAACCACAAAGACAACAACAGCAATGACAACAATAACATTAACAACAACGAGGCAAAAACTATCGAGAGAAGGAAATATATGAGTATGAGTGGAATCCTTTATTTAGCAACATTTCATAGTTAATGTCCATTTTGGCTGATAACCGTATTTTAAAGGGTGAGATGTAATTCAGCCCTCAGCAGAAACTATACTATATTAAATTATTAATATTTTCAGATAAACTTGACAAATCAAAACAGGAGGTAAGGTGGAAACAATAGGGATGGCACATTCATAATTATTATAGAATTAATCATGCAGTAATTTGAATCATAGGGCAATGCGGATATCAAAATGAATAAACAGACTTTCAGAAAGAAAAAAAAGAAGTCAACTTAATAAATATCTTTATTTTAACTTTATTTTAACATTAATTTTATCAATAAATGGTGTATGTTACACATTTTGAGTTAAATAATTTGACAGAAACAAAATTTCGTAATACATGTAGTACATGTATAGACAAAATATTTCGTTCTCATATTTTTTTACAACATTTAGATTTACAATACCATTTTCTTTGAATCATCAAAACAGCATTGAAAAGATTATAGACATTCATTAAGTGAAATGATAAAAGAGATGATGTTTTCTTCCTTTTTATAAATATAACTTTAAAGCATCTTTTGGATGTGAATGATCTCACTTTCCCATGTTTTAGCTTTCTGCAGGAATACTCATACTAGTTATACTTAAATATAACACATTTATTGCCATGCAGAGACAATATAAAAAACATCCATCATGTGCACATAAAATGAATGGACAAGAATGATCTGTAGTAATGTAATTATGGCTGAAAATTTTGTTTCTTTCTTTTCATACAATACATTTTGACTACATTTTTTTTTCTTTCAGGAAATCAATCTTTTTGATATTCCCCAACATTAAAAGTAAGTGAGCAGTTGTGACAATGAGATGAAAAGCAAAACAGATAATCACCTGAGAAGAGAAGTACAATTTAGCAAATTAAACATCCCTTCCTATCTCTTTATTCTTTAGAAATACAATTTAAGCAAATTAAACTCACTGTCCTATCTCAACATTCCTTAGAAATACTATAAACAAAATTAAGCAAACCGTCCTTTCTCATTATTCTTGAGATATACAATAAAGCAAATTAAACACACCATTCTATCGTATTTTTCTTTAAAAAATACAATAAAGCAATTAAATGCACTGTCCTATCTCTTTATTATTTAGAAACACAATAAAGGAAGTTAAATTAAAAGCACTGTTTTATCTCATCATTCTTCCGTTCACACACATACACAAAATAAAAAAATAATAAATAAAATAATTAAAAAAAAAAAAGAAGACATGAATAAATAGATAACTAAACTTAAAAAAAATAAAAATAAAAATGCTCAAAGGTAGTAACTATGTCTGAATGAATATGAAATAAAGAGATTTTATCAAATTCGTCCTTGAGATCCTGTGAGAAATTTATAGACTTGAAAGATGGAAACTGAAGTTTTAATCAAACATTGAAACAAACATAATATGAAGTAAGTTAATAGAAATCCCAAAAAGGCACTCTGGTTGAAATTTCTTACCTCAGAATCATGCTAATGAATGATTGATTTTATAATCATGGGGAACGCGTAAGGTAATGATAAATAGCAAATCATGATATTATACTTTTCTAACCTTTCAAGTTTGAATGCTGAATTTGAGTTGAATGTCACATGCTGTTACAGTATGTGAAAAGAAAGAATTTCTCATAACATGAAGCATGTATACTAATTTCTAAAGCTAAACTGATCCTAGTGGCTATAGATAAATATCAGACTCATTGTTTATAAACATTGAGATTGTATTACAAATTGAAATGTAAGATAAATGTAGAAAAAGACAGATTATTTAATAATTATGACATGTGCAGTCATATGAGAAAATAAATAATTATGGCAATAATGATTTTTGTAAATATTTTTATAAAATAAGGTTAAGGTAATTGCACAATTCATCATTAACTGCTATAATAACTAGAAAAGGAAAAAAAAAAATAATACCAAAAAAAAAATAAAAAATAAGATTAGATTTTAGAGATTAATGGGGGAAAATGGAAAAAGGGGTGAATAATAATGGAAAGAGGTTACATAATTCATATATACAGTTGAACATAATTGTTTTATACAACTGTAATATAGGTAGGTTGATTATAAAGTCGTTCTTATAAAGCGCACATATCCACAGCATAGTTGTGCTCACAGCACTTTGCAATGATCATTATATTCCTCTTACCAACAGCAACACATAAACATATAAGACAAGACATATAGCCAGTTAATCATTCACACCTGACTCAAGTGGGGTAAGCGGAACAAAGGGACTTGCCTAAGAACACATCGCCAATGTCTTGTAGTTATCGAGAAATTTTGCACTTAGCGGAAATTGATCCCACTCTCTATGTCATCCAGCCAACAGCTGATGAGTGTTGCTGGAGTTTTCTCGTGTTTAAACTGTGTTAATGACTAGGCCATCGATGCCCCTAATTCAAAAGAAATGTTTATCTCTGATACAAACCTATATTATATAGATCCTTTTAAGCACAATTTAAAAATATTAAATTGGCTTAGCCATGTCATTCATCTGCATACAACAGCAAACATCTATTTCAATACACAGTATCATGCTATTTACATAAGCGTTGACAGAGCTGTAGTATGGGCTCTACTACAAGTAAATACATTGAACAGGTTCAAGTACCAATAATATAATATCAATGGCCATATAAAAAGAAGCATAGAGAAATTAATATACAGTATGAATAAAATGTAAGTTTAGATACATTTAAGGTTATAATGAAAATAGTACTTTCTAGATAAGAACACGCCGCCTCGTTTAACAAAATATAATTTTTTTTTCAATGTAAACAAGCAATGTGTATGGGCCCCATTATAATAGAGTCTCTCTTCAAGACATGGTCAATCTCAATAAAATCATAATTTTTTACATTCAAAATGGCCCTTGTGAGACCATAAGAGACATAAATGTGCAGTACATTTGCTCATCATTTCAAGGATCTTATATTTTTATTACTAATAAATGCCTTTTACAAATCAATTTTATCATTTGTATATCTACTATCAAAGTCATTCAACAATGTTGGTTGACTACAAAAGCACAACTATTAGCTACGCTTCCTGATTGCCAAGTTTTGGATGGAATTTAAAAATTAAAATGTGGGGGAAAAAGAATAAGTATTACACCTACAAAATGGTCTGTAATTTCAAGGAACTTGCCAACTAGCCACCTTGAATTTGGCCAATTTCCCTAAATAGCTCAAGCAACCTGAAAAACATGTTTCATGAACTGTAACAATGGTGCTGAACCTAACTGTCCCTCAGCCCCCCTCTCTAGATTATGCCTTTACACTTTACATACCTGAATCCTTCTATATGATAAAAAGACATTTGCAAATCATGCTCTTGATCCTATTATACATAATTATGAATTTGGGTAGTCTTTTAAAATTATTTAGTTACTTATCCCTTAGTCTAGATGACTATTAGGGCATCAAATATGACTGTAAAACCACTTTTCTCCATCCTTCTATTTTTCAGTTTTTTGAAGAGCTTTGCCTAGCCTTAAACCTATCCTTACTATTATGTTGTCTTCCCTTCCCTTTTTCTGTCTGATTTCCTTCTCCTTCCTTGTACAGTGCCATGCAGGATCGTCTTTGAAAGTCGTGTTGATATTGTTTCAATGGTGAGCAGGTCTCTTTTTTTCTGTTCTTGACCTCCTCATTTGTGGCATGATCTCTGTAGGAGATGCCCAAAGTCTACTAAAGCATCTCATTTATATAATGTTTGTTATAGTATAACCTAAAAAACAATCATCGCATAATCTAAAAATGTTTCAAATAACTGCTCATTTATAAATAAAAATATTCTAGTACAATACATACGAAATTATCTCACCATATTGAGAGGTTTATAATAGGTGCAAATCTCATCAATCATGATACCTCAGAAAACCTTTGGCACATTAAAATTAAAGTGATAAATTAATATTGACTTCTAATTTTTATTTCACATTAATGCAATGACTAGATCTGAGACATGTTTAAAATCTTTCTTTTTAATATCTTTGTTAATGTTATTGTTAATCAAAACAAACATTATTCTATTAATGTCTCATAATTGTTTTTTGCTTTTTAAAATAGTTCAAAATGTTTAATTCATTTATTTCATTCATTAATTTCTTTAAAAAAAAATAAAAAAATATTAGGATCCTCCGAGTGGAGGACCAGCCTGAAAACTGTGTTGACAAGTCTTGGAGGAGTCTAAGTAACAAATACTTACAATTCCCTTTATTTGAAATCCTGGTATATAAAATTCTTCTTTTAACTGCTAAAAATCTAAAATATGATAATACCAAAATGTCACCGAAGTGCCATAAAAAGAAATCTAAAAGGTTGGAAGGGAAGCAGGAAATGTTAAACTATTATATGATATAATCAAACATTTAATATTGCTTAGACAACAAACAACTCATTAGAAATTGTATATATCTATCAAAACAACCTAAATAACGTTAATACATGTAAACTTCTTATATTATATATAAAACAAATATCAAAAAGAAATTTGTTGAAGTAGTGACATTAAAGCTTAAAATATTTCAGTCATCGGTAACAGGTACAAATTCATTATTGTTCCAAAGTATTATTTCAGTTTGTGCAAAGGCAACCTCTCCACATGGGTTTTGTTAGCATTCTTAGTTTCATGCTTCAGATGATAATATTTACAGATTAATATATCTCTAGATCAAAACAGTTCTCTATGTAAAACCCTTTAACCAGGTTTTCATATTGTGCAATGTATGATTAAAGGTGATTCTCAGGATAAAGGAATTTGTCTTCAACCTTGAGAAAGAAACACAATAAAAATTTGACAACATAAACAGGCCAATAAAATAAACAAAAAAAGATTGAAATGAAGTGCTTGGTTTTGTTTTACTCTTTTATATTTGCTTGCTATATTACAGAATTTACATTAACATGTATGATCATTGAGTGATGGGAATCTAGGGATGAGGGCATACTTTATTTCTGGCCTTAGACCAACTTGTTAGAATTTGCCATTGCTTTTCATGTAGCTGACTTTAGTTTTGCCAAATCTTTAAAAAAAACAACAACTCCTCTAGCTACCCCTTTTGCTAAAAGGGCCATAAGAAAATCTGGACTCAGGCTAAGAAGCTACTTCACCTTCATTGTAATATATACCAGGGTACATATTTATCAAAACCAATATTTTAAAGGGAAATCAACATAATTTACATAATTTACATAAATTTTCAAAATCATTTTAAATAAAAAAACAAAAAACAAACCAACCCCAAATAAACAGGAGATGTTCTTAAAATATACATACATATACGATCAAATATTGAATCATTAAAAAGTTCATGCAGTTTTTATACATTTGTATTGCAGTTTTTATTTGTATTAATTGATATTTGGTGAGTAATGAAATATTAAAAAATAAATTGTAAAAATTTTGTGTGTGTGTGCTTTTCAATAAAAATTTTGTTTTTGTTTTTTTCATATAAAAATTCCAAATACAGTCAATAGTCACTGCATAAAAGAATATAACATTATTAAAGTATATTAATATATACAAGACGTAAAGATAACGTAACATTTCTGTACACATGCAATCTTTTTTAAAAGTGCAGAATAAAATCTTAAATGAAATTGCACAAATGTTCTTTTAATAATTTAATTTTTTCTCACCTTTGGTTAATTTTTTAAATAAAATGTTTTACATTTTTTAAATGTTCTTTTGTTCAATTTATATTTGTTTCTCCTTCTTTGACAATTCTTAGAGATTTAAAACTTAAACAGGAATGTAGGCACTATACTTTTAAAAAATAGCTTTGAACTTGTGAGCTGTACTTGTGCAAATAAAATTGTGCAAAATGTCATCAACTCAATACATGAAAGGGTTTCAATAATTTGTACTGGTACAAGATAAATATTTTCCAAAGCCATTCACTCTTTCCAATTTGTGGTTTAAGGAAAGCTGATTCCATCAGCAATTATATTGGCAATGTTTAAGAGGAGAATAGGGTAAGGATTGAAACTTGATTCAATTAAAAGTCATCTTACTCCTCACTCAGAGATGTGTAGGCCTAATTGTCATGGCTAATATATTTTAAAGATTGAAAAGCATTAGATAGCAAATTATCTTATTTAGAGATCAAATTTCCTTGCCAGTAATTATGCAGTGAGTTGTAAAAAGATTATGCATCATCAAATTGAACAGTTCTGAGTTTGAGAGTCTGCACTTCTGCAGAGATACAAAGTACTCAACGTCCATCTTTAACTTTTATTCAATGCATCTTCACATTCTTTTTTCAAGATAATTATAAGTGCTAGTTTTGTACGTGAAAATCAAAACAACATTTTGTGTACATGTATGAAAATGGGAACAATATTAAAGCACCTTGTTCTAAAGAGAGAATCAAAAGTTTTGGCCATGATGAAAATGGAAGACTTCATGAATCAAAGCATTTGTATCCATAAACATGGCCAGGAAATTAAGCAATCTTCTTGATAAATCATAGTCAATACATAGAGGTAAATCTAATGCATTATTCAATAAGGGAAGTCTAGTATTCAATTCATGCTAGAACCAAAAATAGACATGATCAAACAAAGCAATTAGTATTTGAAGGATATCAGTGGTCTTCCATTATTCATTCATACAATTCAATCTTTTTTTTTTTGGCAAAATCTTGTTAATATCTTGTTGGTATCAGGAAATAAAGATGGATAAGTTTTGATCTCATTTTTATTGGACTCAAAGAGGCACTGATGTGACTGCTGTGCTATCTTTAAGTACAAACACTCTTAATATACTAATCCATTACTCAAATAATTTGATTGTCAGAAGTTTTCAAAGGGACATAGTGATTCTCTCCCCTTGCCTCAGCTCCTTGAGTGTTGCCATAATAATGTCCATCCTCCGTGCCAGTTTCCTCATCATTGTCTGAATCCTTGGTACCTTCAGCAGTAGCCAGCAGACGTTCCTCTACTGCAGCTTTTAGATGTTCCATTGATTCATACAGATTCTCCTCATTATCATTATAATAAAAATTTTCACTTTCATCCTCACTCAGGCCTGCAGCAACATCACCATTTGCATAAACCTTTTCTCTGTGATTCCGAGGGACATCATATGCTCCTGACCCCTGAAATTTCACCTCATCGTAATAATTCTCTTCTACAAGTTTAGAGTCATTGTCCAGTTGTTTGTTTCCTTCACTATCCGCTGGTGATGATGTAGTCTCAAACTTGTTCTTTTGAGCCAATACAGGTCTCCGTGAAGCCATTTCTGGGGGTGTATCATATGTATTCATCACACATTTAGCTTTATTGAGGAGGGTAGGTGTTGAAAGAAGTTTCAATTTGCTTGTATCTTCTTCAGCTCCTCCCACTGCACCCTTTTCAAATGAGGCATCTAAAGCCTCAATATTGCTGAGATCAGACTCAAAGCCGCTGCTTGATGTTCCATCACTCTCTCTGTGATTTGTACGTTGGATTGAAATTTCACCGTTTGCCAGCCGAGTTATTCCTGTTTCTCCATAATAGGGGTTTTCATATCCTACTGCAAGATCCTCAGACATACTCCTCTTTCTGCGCCTTTAAAGTCGAAATAAAAGAATAAGATTGATAAATGAAAACAGTTGATGATAAAATGTTAGATTTAAATACAAATAACAAAATGTATCAAAAGTAATGTTCTAAGAACTTGGTTATATCTCAATTTAAAAGCATTCATCATAATTTATTAAATGAGGCATTAAAACAAAAATGTAGAACAAAACAAATGTATCATACTTATCGTAAATGATAAAAGCAATAATAATTACAACTTAACAGTTAAGCAAATGATAATAATGGTAACAATAATAATGATACATTTTAAAAGTTAAAACAACAATAATAACAATAACAACAATGAAGATGATAAAAGTCGAGATAATAAATTTTTTCAATTAAATCACAATGTGAGGACACTAATGGTAAAATTACATATTTCCATCTTATTTTATGCTGAGCAAGAATAAAAAAAAAAAAAAAGAAAGAAAGGGAGAAGTGACATACCTGCGTCTTATCATGACAAAGAAAATGAGACAAAATCCAAAACACAGGCCAATAAGGAGACCAACCACTAAAGCCGCCAGTGAGCCTGAATATAAGATAAAGATAATTTGATTAAATCTTCTTTAAGTAAGCAAATGAGTATAAGGGGTAAGAATTGCGCTATCACTGACATAAATAATACTGCACCGTATCATCTGTGCAGAGTGGACGAGTAATAAAATTCATAACTTTTCCTTGGAAAAAAGAAGCTATTTCATGTGGTTCTTAATGGTTCACTTCATTCCATTATTAGGGATATATTAGAATTTTATCATGTAGATATAAATGAATGTTGTTAAATGTTGCTCAGACATCTCTATTGATTTTTTTCATATATATATTATTGCTGCTGTGGTTGAGTAACGATAGGTCTCTGATAAATAAAATCAAAAGGATGGATGTTATATTCTTGTATTTTTCAGAAACTGAGTCTTTAGTAAAGTTTTTTTAAAAACATATTGTCCTTGTCTTGCTCAGGTATAAAAAGACCACTTTGTATAGACTGCAAGAGAACTTGTCTATAAATTAACAGTAAAGCACCAATAAATCAATCCATGAGGAGTTGAGAGGGTAATTAGGGAAACTGACCTGCCAATGTGATCGTATTACATTTCAGTTTGCTAGGGTAAGAAGATTTCATAAAAAACAAAAAAGAGAAACTTACCTGAACTAAGAGATGATGCATTTGCAGTGACTTTATGCTTGACTTGGCCATATTGGAGACCTTGGTTTCCTATAGTACCATTGATAAATAAGGAAAAGAAAAGATAAGATAAGATATCATTTGACAAAGATTCCTGCTATATAGAACAGAAAAGGGATCCTTCTCTTTTTTCTTCAGATAAACTCAAATTCAGTATAACATCTACTGTCAGTAAGCCTAAATATGAAGAATGAGGCATGTGGAAAATGACCATGTCATACGAATGTAATTATGAAATAGGAATGTCCAATGCTTTGTGTTAACTTAGCGCTTAAAGATGATGATGAAGACGATGATGATGGTGTAGTTGTAGTCCATGCTGAAGATGCTTTCAATTGAATTACGAATTGAAAATCAAAGGAGTAGGCCTACCTTGTAATATGACAGATGGCATTTCCGTGCTATTTGCAGTGCCGTTAAAGGTGAAATCTTGTTTGTGGTAAGTATGTATACCGGTAGTTCCATTTGTGACCAGAGCTTCTGTAGTCGTAGAATTGGTAGTGGTTTTTTTAGAAGTAGTGGTAGTTGTAGTAGCAGTAGTGGTAGTGGTTGTAGTTGATGTTGTTGTAGTTGGTATCATGTCTGTGGAAAAAGAAGAACAATAAATGGCTGACTGCCTAACTGGAATGTTTTATGAAATAGAAAGCTATTTAACCAAAAGATCATCTCATAATTTCCAAAAATTATCTAAAGGATATGGAGTTTGTAATGACGCATGATAAATAACAGCACTTGTAATAAATGCACAGTAATTTTTTTACTATTTATCTTATTTAGTACAAGTAGTGCAGGAGGCAAATTTCAAATTCCTTTTGTCAATTTAGCCATATCTACATGTATTATCTCTAAGGCACTGGCCAAAATGACAGAATGATCCATACTTTTTCTGGAAAAGAAAAGTTGCATACATAATGGCCCAACTCCACTCTCAACAACTTTTAGTGGACTGAACAGAACTGTGAATATTATGCATGCATACCAAGATGGATTGTTTTACAACATTGTTTTCCAGCAAAAGCCTGGATCATTCTACCAATGTGATGCAGCCTTAGTTGTGGTAAAATTACATTTGCATTGGCTGGAATGACACTTTATAAGATTGCATTCTTATTGGCTTGGAATTGACATTATATGACAAAGGATTGAAACTGTCAAAATCTTAATGTGGCTTTGTCATTTTGTAGTGAACAATTATAAGATTAAAAATAAGTGTCATTTCTGCATGTAAATTATCAAGATTTTAAGATCACAAAACCACTATCTCCATAACAATGTGTTTGTTAATAGTTCGAATACAATTTTTACCAGAGAGTTAATTAATTGATAAATAATAAGGGGTTAATTCAGGTCAGTTGTCCTCGAAAGTGACCATTTAATTTTAGAGATAAAATCAAATCCTTAAATTAAATTCATATCTCGTCATACCATATTCACAAATGAAGGAATAATCCTCTATCCACTTGCATCGGTAATCATGCCATTGTCCATTTTCCTTCCATCGCATAACAGCGCAGTCTTCCATACAAAAGAATTTACAACTCGGTTGATCAGGAGCCCAGTTGGAGTAGCCGTCTTTCACATTTCCACCTGATTTAGTCAAAAAGAAAAAGTATTCAAGTTTTATAAAACAAAGGTTAACCAATATTAAAATTTTGCGAGATGATGAAAACTTAGTCCTTACTATATAAAATGCAAATAAGACAATTTTATAACTCTGTGACTTAGGATTGGAAAATTGGGGGAAGGACAAGCAAGAATGATGCTTCTCAAAGTTTTGTAAGATTTTTATTCAAGTCCAGCCTCCTACTTGCTAGCTTTTTATTTCCTTACACAAAATGGACACGAGTAGAATACCAAGGACAATTGGGAGTCCTACATACAATTTTACCATAGAAAAAATTAAATGCAAATGCTTATTTTTTCTACTTTATATTTTTACCAGCATGTAACATTATAAATAGGTTCCAGTTTCCATTCTTAGTAGGGTGTGATCTTGAGTCCTTGGGAAAGGCTCTTTACACATATTTTCCCCTCTCTGCTCAAGAGTAAAATGAGTACCTGGCTATAGGTAGAATCAGATCTTGTCAATATGTTACAAGATGTGCCTTTTATTGGTGCTCACCTCTATATACCTCTTGAGAAGGATTATGAAATGAGAATGCCTGTCAGGGAACCAATGATAGAGCATGATTTAATATGTGATAAAGAAATGCTATTATTTATATATCTCTCTAAGTAGACATGTTACACATGTATACAAAATTTACATTTACATTTACATTATTGTTAAGGAATAGAACCTGAAATGATTTTGTTTTCAAAATGCAATCACCATTCTACTTTCCCTGGTTTTCTTCATCTTTCAATAATCCTTTCATTACACATAAAACAGGTAAACAAAACTAATGTACAAATACCTGATAACCATGTCCATTGCATTTCCTCATATCTATCATTTGCCCCAAGCCAGATTCCATTGCGCTGCCAACGAAGTTTCCTTAATGTTTTCAACAGGTAATCCTGAAAAAATGTATGAGATTTTCAACAGTCAGTAAAAGGGAATCACGATTTAGGAAGATTGTGCAAAATGAGAAGAGTTAAAAGATTGAACATTGTTAAATCATCCCATCATTTATATTAATGGTCAAAAAGATATCCCCCGTAAATGAACAACAAAGGTAATAGGAGGACTAGGAACCCAGATAGTCAGACATTTAATATCCCTGAATCTAAAAATGATTGCCATGGACATTCTTTTTTCCCCAAGTACTGCAAGATTGTAGAATGAACTGAATCCAGATTTTAGAAGTATTGATACTCTTAAACATAGGCTACAATATGAAATACTTAGATGATCGACATACAATTAGTTAACTGACACAATACTTAAAATTAAATAGATCTACTTCTTTTTTTTTCCCCTTTGTTTTTGCTTGCACTACTCAACCTTATTGAGTTTTGCCGGTTTATTTGAAGAAAAAAGATTAAAAAACAGCAACTACAAAAGCACCAACAACAAAATATACATAGAAAAACGCCCCCTTGAAATATTCCTTATTCAACAAATTGATTTAATGACTTAATGACACCATCTCTCTGTTTCCTTATTTCTCTAGATTTAATTTAATCGAGACTTGAAAATCACACACATTGCAATGATCTTTACCTGAACTCGTTTCTCCCTAATGGTCACAAGGGTACCTCCCTGATCACGACAAGTCAAGGCAGCAGCTCGCCATGTTCTCTCCTCGTGGTGAAATTCATAGCAGGTATCCCAAGGGGCAGCTGTCAGTAATCTGTTTCTTGGAAGATGGGCAGGACATCGTTTCAGACGGGCACCTTCTGAAAGAAAAAATGATAAAATAGTCCTTTGTCAAAAACAACATCAAAATATATACATATTGTTTTACAAAAAAAAAAAAACACAGACCAGAACACACGAAACAAATCTAATTTTAGAACCCATCAAATGTGTACATATCATCAAACAATATAGATAATAAGACTATCTACTTTCCGGTTTTGTCCGATGATTATAGAGTAGTCTTTGATATCATCAATCAAATATTCAAAAATATATTGCACTTTTTTACAAACTTAAAAACTAGTATTTTTGGTAGAATGGTGTACCAAACTGAGTTATTTGACCTGAAAAAATGTATGGTTCTGTTGTAGTAAGGTAATGCAGTTGAAAAATAACAAAAATAATGGGAAGATGGCGTAAACAATCTACGATATAATTTAATTCATAATTGGTTTAAATCATTTGGTGGAGTTGTGCTGTTTCTCTTTATCAAAATGTAAATCAAAAATGCTGTGGGCAGTCCAGTCATTTGGGAGAACATCGTTTTTCTCAACACTGATTGTCTGCACAACTGGCTGAATACAAACGAACAGATTTATAAATGTGAGTGTGCCATTACTGTTCCATGTATCATAATATTATGACGAAAGCTATTTCTTTGGGGGGGGGGGGGGGG
>JASKDV010023655.1:0-16464 GCA_032466395.1 Aegires albopunctatus | reverse complement strand
TAGTAGTAGTAGTAGTAGTAGTAGTAGTAGTAGTAGTAGTAGTAGTAATAGTAGTAGTAGTAATAGTAGTAGTAGTACTACTACGGACCGGCTAATACACTTTATTCACACCTTTCGACCCGGAGCATAATCCATATTACGACAATAATGATAAAATAATGGTCTGTAAATTACAGAGACACTTTCAAGAAGAAAAAAAACAGCACCTAGAGACACCAAATTTGGCATACACTCAATATAAAATTTAATAGCGTGTGGCCCAGCCGGAATTTTGAGTTAAGCCTTTATTTATTTTTTAAAATTCAGAATAAATCAGGATTAGAATTATTTTACGTTTAGAAATTGCTTGAATCCTGTCTAAAATCTGCATTCACTGCGCGAGCGTGCCGCTCTCTACATCCGTAAAACAGTGTCTGTCGCTCATATTCTTTGTTCTTCATATTATTATTCAAACTCTTCCTTGGCGCTATCTCGACACTTGAAACCTCAGAGCCACAAAATGTAATGTAAAAACACCATCCTGATTTGAAAACTGGCTGATTTCAAGAGAAACAAAGTTCTTTTCCAAGTTTGAACCAATACAAGTTCACACTAATTGTGCTTAATGAAAAATATTGAGCTGAAAATTAGGCTCAGTGTCACTGAATGTACGGTACTGTCATAACTGTGTCACTGGGGATACATTCACTCTAGATCTGCCCCCAGAAGTAACACAGCGATCTAGATCTAGATCTAGATTCTGCGTCCAGTGACAATGTAGTTTAATGTAGTTTAAACATGGAAGCGAATTTTTAATACTTCGTGAATGATGTAATTCAATTTCTTTACATAACATCTATTATTCCCTTGCATCCAGATTACTTTTGAAATTAAGTTGAGAAAGGTCTATCCTGTTACAAAGCAAGAATTGATTTAGTGAACCAATTCAGCGTCATTATTGCGCTAGCAATCGTGAAGGGCTCCAAAGAGTAGCGTAAAAGGTTGGGCAGTTGACTTGGATGAAGTCGATCTGAGTAATGCCATTCCCTTTATTAATTATTTCTATTTATGTCTAAATAATATTGAATGAACTATAACAATCCGAGTTTCCTTTTTTTTCTTTTTTTCTCTCAATTATTTTGATTCAACATTCTAGAAGTAGAAGTCTCCAGTATATTCCCAACCACGAGAAGCGGCATTGTCAGGCACTTCTAGATTGTCGACTAAAGAACCGTGGGAAATGTTATCTCAATTCTAAGCAACCATGTTGTAGGGCTAAATCGCTTGCAACATCTTCATGCAAAATACCAGCACGTCAAGACAAACCAATGGCACGCTTTCGTATCAAGGAGTATTTCAAAATTAAATTAAAGAAAGTCGTCAATGGTAATAATTCACTATTTGTCTTCTATTGGAGTGAATAACAAATCTTTCCAGATCGCTAGAATCAAAAAAGCTTTGTCGACACATTAATCAAACCATGTGTCTTTAACGCCAGCCAATGTGATGAGACAACTAAATTACTCAATAATCTCACTTCCTGGTTGACATTCGATTTCTTAATTCGTCTTCAATTGAGTATAGACATCTTGTTCTGATGACCCCTTGAAATGAATACTAAGGAAGATGTGTTTGTAAAGTGTTGACTCTTCGATTGCAATGCCCCGAAATGGGAAAATCTGATGAGAATCTGATGTAACTATGAAAATTAAATATTGGAATGAATTCAAGATGAAAGAAGTGTGACCAGAACATAGAATTAGACGAAGTTGAGTGTATGTTTCTAACGGCCAGAACAATGTCATTGAGTAATCAACCGGTAAGGCATATTCTTCGGTAGTCAGGTTCGTAACTACCACCCCTGCTTACCCTTGGGGGGGGGGGGGAGCTTTGGGGGCCTCCAAAGCCTGGAGGCCACCAAAGATTATAAGAGAGATTATATAATCATCTTTGAGGCCACTTAGAATTAAAAGTTAAAAAATACCCTTCTTTCAGGATTTTGATTTTTTGTTCTCATGTTCTGTTGAGTATAAGATGTTATTTAGCCCACTTAAGTTACCAGTGTTAATTCTAGTTGTTATCTATTACGGACTCTAGTGATAAATTTAGATTCATTAGCATTACGATTATGATATAGTTATCTAATCCTAATTATTAATTGCGCGTACATTGTGATTAAATTTGATGAATAGCGATTAATACAAAATAGGGCCCTGACCTTCCCCTCCCCCTTCCCCTTTTCTTCCGGCGCGGATGATCCTTGGGGTCAAGGGGGCCCCTGAGACTGGGGACCATAAAAGATATACACGAAAATTGATTCCTTTTTTTTCTTTCTAGAACATTCTACAAGGCCCCAAAGCAAAAGATACAGTTAACTTGGCCACCTTGGCGTTGTTTAGATCGAGATAATAATAGGCCTATACTTTTATTCTCTTAATCTTCAGTGAGGATAGACATTAAAATGTTATGATAAGAAATCAAGGATAAAATAACTAATGGCGTTAGAACTAGATCTAGTTTGACAAAACCTGCTACAATATGATAATAGAAAACCATATTTTGAGGAAAATGACCTATAAAGTTAACTTTTGAATAGTGGCGGCTTTGTCACGAAAAGTTGATCGGAATCCGTTATCTAAACACGGAGTAAAGCTCCGTTTATACAGAGCGCGAACGCGACGTTTGAACAGTTTTGCCATTCAAATAGAGCACGAACGGCTTTCGAGGCGGGTCGTCTTTTTCTTGGTGTGAGAGATAAAATTTGGTCATTTGGAATTATGGCGCAGGTAGAGTTAGACATTGAGGAGATCATATTACTGTATTTGTACGCAAAAGAACGGAGCAAGAGAAAGAAAAAGTGGCGTGTGTCAGTGCACGAAATGTTTACAGAGAAGAAGTGAATTTGGAGAGTACCACCACCTCGTACAAGAACTACATTTTCATCCTGCAAAATTCCATCAATACTTTCGAATGATTGAGGAGTGACAAGCTTTTTCGTGGAACGGTCAGGCGTACAAGTTTCTATTTGTGGAAATGATGCAAGGGAAGTACCTGCTGATTGGTTGATAGCAAAAAAGCCGCGTGACCTTCTGAGAAAATTCGCTCTGGGGGCAATCAAGGCCGTCGTTCGCGCGAATCAAACATTGTTGGCGTTCGCGTTCGCACTCTTTTTGAACGGTTCCTCTACAAAATGACTAAAATATTCTAGGACGAAAAACCGCGTTCGCGCTCTGTATAAATGGGCCTTTATGGCGTATAGAGATAATCTTTTAAACTATTCAACTACAAAATCTGAAGTAAAAAAATGTGTATTAACGTTATGAATACCCTGAGTGTATCATGAAAATTTTAATGAGATTAAACTGACCGTTTAAAAGATGCAGCGCTTTTTCTGTGTCAGAGAATTATGAAAAGCACTTTAAGGCTCCTTTCACACGGACCACTCAGTGGCGAACATTATTTTCCATCTGTTTTATATGTAGCCCTTTCACACGAGCGACTCTGAGGTGCTACATATAAAACAGTGGATAATAATGATGTGGCACCACCGAGTGGTCCGTGTGAAAGGAGCCCAAGAGAAAAACTGTCAATGTAAATATTCATCATGGTCATACGTGGATAGTAATTACAAATTATGTAAAGTTTACATTAGAGAGAAATGTTTACTATGTTCTGTTCATTCTACTTCTTTATCTATTTTAAAAATATTTTTTCTGTCATTGTTTGGTTTAATATGACTAGTAATTTAACTTTGATTGAAACTATGTCATATTTTCTTTCTTAAAATTGACATCATGGAATGTAAAAACAAGGATAAAACACACCAACAAATAAAACATAAGAAGAAGATCAATTTCAAAGTTTTCTATTGAAATTTACTTTACATTATATCTTGATGTGTTACAAACTTTGCCATAAGGTTTCACACGTCCTATATCCTACTTAAAGATTAAGGCTAGGGTTCAAGAATATGCCTAATATGTCTCCATGTAATCACAACTTGTGGACAATTTGGAAAAACAAATAAATAAAATAAAAATTAATGACCAATCAACGAATCCATACAGAAATTTGTTCCAAAATACTAACGAAAAACATAAGAATTGAATTTGATATCTATACCATGCAGGCAGAATATTATTGAATTTTCGTAGTGCTAAGGCGTTGTTGTTAGCCCTTTGGTGTTGGCACATAGTCTCCTGATGCCAAACATTTAGATATGAAACATGACTGTAGGTTCGGAGAATAGAAATGTTTTCATTAGTGATAGTGATCTTCCTTAACATGGGCCAAAAAGTACAATATACAGGACATCATGTCGTAAAATATTCACAGAAGATTTAATTGGATCTAATCAGTTGAAAATGTATAAAGACTCCAGACCACAACGCAGAAAATGTTGTTGTTATCTATTTCATATCAGGATTGGCGTACGCACCAACACTCATGTTCTCGCGTGTTCATGTCATTACACATGGACACGAATGAACATGAAAGCTTAGTATGAACGCGTGGTCGATCTGGAATCCAACAAAGTCATCGATATATTATAAAAAGGAATCTTCGTAGAAGTAAGTTGCAACTACAAATGCAGTACAGAAAGAGGTAAAACCAAAACTAACTAAGTCAAAACAAATGTATCTACCATATCATCCAAAGGTTTACCACCAAACAGAAGGACAACCAAAAACTAAGTCAAAACAAATGTATCTACCATATCATCCAAAGGTTTACCACCAAACAGAAGGACAACCAAAAAGATTGACAGGAAACGAATGCCCGGATTCAGGAGAAAATATTGAAACATGATCTTAGTGTCACGGAAATGCCAGGATCCCGACAATAAGAAATGAATTCTGTGATTGTCAATTAGGCGCAGTGGTCGAGTGGATAAAAGCGCCGGGCTGCAAATGTTTGAGCAGCTCGGGTTCGAATCCTGCTTTGATCGATGTGTTTTTTCCTTGAGCGAGAAAATGTACTCCGATTGCTCCACTCGACAGGTGTATAAATGAGTACCGATTTTATAATCGTGGCGAGCAGGGCGCTGTACTACGGCGACCAACAATGACTTGTGAAATTTATTGTATTTATTTAGTGTCACTATCATGTATGATTATTATTGTATTATTTAGTAATTGTATGTGTACGATTGATTTCATAACATGTATGCCATTGTAAAACAAATTTCCAAGAGGTGGATGAAAATACAGGAATTTTATTTCATTTTATTATTTTTTTCATTTTAATAAAAGGCGAAGAGTTATGAAACCGAAGTTATTCATAAACAAAAATCTGGGATGACAGTGATCGTACCACTAACAGACAAGCTAAAGAAAATGAAGGGAATAAGTAACAATGGCATCATCCTCATCACATTCGTCATCACCACCACCTTCATCATCATAATCACTATCATGATCAACAGCAGCAACATTATCCCTAACGTCTTGTACCACATCATCTTTAGAAAGGAGTGTTGCCCTCATGAATATAGTTATGCCTTTGTGATTGTCATCAATGTTTGGTCCAGATCTGCCCTTTATTTGTTTAGTATATTGATCTACTAGTTCATTGTTCCTCTTACTTTACACGATCGGAATAGTTGTGTTTTCTCAAAATAATAATTTGTACGACAAGTCAGTCATGACTTTGTTCGTAAGAATTAACAATCACCACTCGACTAAATGTCCATCAATGTCATTAACATGTTAACTAATGGGATATAAGTGGTCCATTGAAGGTAGGGCTACATAATTACTTTTATTTCTGTTGCAAAGTGATTATGGATTGCGTTAGTAAACTGGATGGGAGGCACGCTGCAATCACGACTTTCGGTTTTCTATCTCTATAAAAAGAGACTTTAATCAAGTTGGAAAAAAGCCAACAACAAAGATACGATTATACTATTTGTAGTGCAGACAAAATTATTATTGTCCTTACAAATAGACAGATAGCATTAAATATTATTAAAATAAATTGTAATGAAATGGGAGCAATTATTTTGGAGATGTAATTGAAAAAAAAAAATTATTTCACCTCTACTATTGACTCCATTAGCAATAAACCGGGCCGCAGATAGACCCATCCGACCTTCTGACATTGACATAAAACTCATATCGGCCCGCTTACCTTGACCTTGTGTGAAAAGAGAACTGCTTTTATGATGTCACCGAGAATAAACATTAGGCCTAGGCCGAGGCCTTCGAGTACACAAGATCTAAACAAAATCTGGTAGATGTTATATAATCAAAATCGCAGAACAAGTCATGGATGAAATTAACGCCTTCTAGATCTTTTTCTGAATAATTTATAATAAAACTAGATGTAGATCTAGATCTATCCATTTTTAAACAGACATATTCTAATAAAGTTTTGATAGAAGCACGTTTGCTAGATTTATTCTCTACTCGAAGGCCTCGGCCTAGATATATCTGAGCCTAATAATCATTCCTTTAAAAACAACATCAATAACAACCGTTGCTAATGCGACTGAGGCAGATATTCCAACGACAAAATTATAAAAAAATAACTGGATAAAAACATAGATCTATAACTATGGTGGTGCTCTAACATAACAGATCAGCACTAGATTTAGATCTATTCGGTGTGGGAAAGAACTTCTCCGATCACAATCTCTAACGTAAACCCCACTGTCAGAATGAATGCACCCCCAGTGACACAATGCAGAGCCTGATTTTCAGCTCATATCTTTGAACAAGAATGATTTATGGCAATTATTTAGTTTATACATGAAAAAGGATTTTATTTCCTTTGAAATCAGCCACTTTTTAAATCGTGGGTGGTGTCTTAACATTAGATTTTGTAGTTCTGTGTCACTGGAGGTAGGTCAACTGTGCTACTTGGGCTAGATTCTTCTATATTTACTATTACAATCAGCAGCCGAAACACATCATTGATTGAATGTGATATTAATAGTACACAAAATAAACTCACCTATATACTATATTACATTGCTTCCTTCAGTGTTTGAAATCCAATATTAAAATCCATAAAAATTATCAACACTTGGCCTAGCCTAGCCTCATCTATTCAACAAGGTGTGTTTACATTTAGGCCAAGCTGGTTGGTTTAAACAGCACATTTATTTCTCTTCTTCACCAAAAGAACATTGTTAAATTTAAGGCAAATAATTAAAAAATCTCTTTAAAAATCTCTTATTTTGATTTTTTTGTTTCTGTTAAATTAAAGTTTGTGATGTTTATAGTGCAATAGTAAAAATTTAGACCTATGTTGGACTATATCGTGACCTCGGTCCGATAGTCCAATATAGGTCCAAATTTTCTTAATACATGTATTGTTAAACTTTTTCTGTACCATTAATTATTTAATTATAAATAGGGGTCGTGTCGGTCGTGCGGACTACAGTGTTGTGTGGGTTTATTAATTAATTAATCAATTTATATTTATTCATTTGGTTTGGTTTTAAATTTTAAAAAATTTTCATTTTGTTTTCTCTTTGTTGTTTCTATGTCGGATTTTTTCCCTTTTTTATTTTTTTGGATTTATTTGCTTTCATCGTTGTTGTTGTAGTTGAGGAATTTTTGCAGATGAAAAGGGAACGGGGAAGGGGAAGGATTGTTTCAATGTTCTTATTTTTATCTGCTGAGGGAATGTCATAAAATAGCATTGATTTTTTCAACGAACAATAAATGAATCAATTAATTCAAAACATAACAAAACAACAAAGGGTGAACAGAGGAAAAGTACTACGTGTGTATATATGTATATAATCATATAACTTAAGACACGGTGGCAGAACGGCTAAAGCGAGAGTTCGCGGGTTCGAATCTCACTGGAGACAACGTGTTTAACTCTTGGGCAAGTTATTTACATGAATTGCCTACGTCTGCGGCGTTGTTCTTTCGGTGGCGGTAAATACCACAAGACCAAATTCCCTTCTGGAATGAATACATGGAATTTTATATAATCTCATATTTAACGACAGCTTACTAAAATGTTTACATATAACGGATATATTATATTATTTTGAGAGTTGGAGGGAATTTGAGAGACCAATAAAGGCAAGCTCTTTGTTAAATTACGAAAAAAGCTTTTAGTAACAAAAAATTGAGAAGTACATACATTGTCATGTATTACACGACGAGAGCCGTTGATGTAGGAAATAAAGAGACAAATTCTATTACGAGAACACCGGTTGAGAGAAGTCATTGAGAAGAACATAATATTAAGAAAAAGGACAATCAAAGACACAATTCAGATAGTTGTGCACGATTTGAGATAATAATGAGAGAATCATCGGAGAAAGATCAAGTACTCGGACTTTTATATATAAGAACGTGTTAGGTTCACACAAAGGATGAATAAGACATACTTCATCAATATAATGTCAAATACTATAACCATTTCGTCATTATTCAAAATGCATTAATATTTTATTCATTGATGATAATATTTTTTTATTCGCTGTCTAATAAATATAGCGTAATAAATTTGATATCAAGGGAAACCACTTTAAGTCACTGTAAACATGAGTATAAAAATATGGACAAGAACAGATGTGTGAAACATTTTTCCAAGGTTGTTTGTTTGGGGTTTTTTTATGTGCAAGAACATATATGTGAAGCATTTATCTGATTGATGATGTCCAGACTTCTATTATATTGATATAAAGAAATTAAAGTAAAAACTTTGCTGAATACACTTGAGTTTATATTCCTCGGGGTTTTTTGGGGGGCAAATTTAAATGGCGTTTAGGAAATTCAGTTAATTATGATCCTTTCTCTGAAACTTTATTGGAGATTTTTTATACAAAATAGTTTAGTCAACTTGTTAAAGTTTGTGATTAGCAGTACATTATATTACCAAAGGTGTTCTTGAAATAATATTTAATTTCAGCCTTGACAAGATACCATAACTACCATTTACTTTAAGTAGATAGAATGATTGAAATCGTGTTTCTAATGTGTGACTCAAATGAAAGAGCTCTGTTAATATAAATTGAAATGAAACAACCCCACTAGCCCTGGCTTTAGATTTCAAAAAAAAATATTTTAAAATTTTTGTATGTCAGCTACGCGATATCAACCACTCAATTTTCTTAGGTCTTTTGTCAAAATTATCTAAATGTATTTTAATAAACTATAAAAATCATATCCAATTTGGAATATAAAGAAAACAATATTTATAATTACATGTAGTTAGTTATTATTATCAATGAGTATTTGTTAGCTTATTTAAGCTTGCAACGGCACTATTGATGTATAGAATAAAAATAATCTTTACACTAGACCTTCAAAACAAATTGGGCTTGTTGAATTCCGTTCACTATTCCTTATCCAAATCCATTATCATGATCTGTCTTACAACAGAAAACCCCGAAAACCCCAAGGAAAGCGTCTTTGAACTTCGTACTTGTCCTCGCGTATATTATAATATTGGCGCTCGAGCAGATGCCCTCTAGTATGTATGCAGCTGCCCAGCATACTTCGTAAGTATTACTATACAACATGCCTTTGTTGAATTCTGGTACGAAGGCCATTGTAAGTATTAAAACTGCTCCTGGGAAAAAACAAACGATATACATGGAAGCAATAAGAGTGACTGTACGTGTTGCTCGTTTGTCTCTATCAGACATGCCTTTCTTACTATCCGTTTGCGGATTGGTCGATTGGCTCTCTGGCTTTCTGTTTCCTTGACCACTTTCTTTGCCTGCAGCCGCTCTCCAAGCGCTCTGTGAAGCCAACTTCCACACAATAATCGCAGTACAAGTAAAGACAACGACGTAAGTAGCAACACATACAAATGTTATTGCCGTGTAGGATTTTGAAACAAGCTCATACGTATTTTCTTTGAATGTAAGGGAAACTATGCTTCTATTCAACGCCGGATTGAACACCCAACCAACACCTGTCGTGTAGCAAATTGGGACAAAGATCATCAAAATCACGACGAAGATGGTAACGATGATAGTTATTAATTTTCCTCTGGTGAGGATAAGTTTTACTTGCAGTGGCTTGAGTACGCATAAACATCTTTCGAAAGCCACAAGAGTAGTAATGCATCCTCCCACTATTGTAAAATACGCCCGTTGCATTCCCCCAATAATAAATTGTACTTGTCGAAGGTCAATGATTTCACAAACATGGTTACAGAAGGATGGGTTGTTGCAGAGAGACATCCACAGTAGACACAGAAGACTTGCAAAATCTGTGATAGCTAATGCAGTAAGAGAGATATTAATGGTTTCTTTAAATCCAAGTTTAATGAAGATCGTGATGGTGGCAATGTTAGTACATATACCTATGACTGAAATAATGCAGCTGCCAACTCCAGAAAGAGCAAACATCAAAATAGAAAACGTTTCATCATTTATGAATGGTTGTTTCTTTGATTCAAGCACTGTGTCTTCTACAAGCTCTTCCAAATTATCCATGGATGATTGATATCGAGTTATACGTCCTTTGAAGAGAGGCAAAGTTGTATTACGTTCCTTGTACAAAATCAGATATCCCGATTTGGATTGCAGAGGTAGCCTCCTTACTTAAGCTGGTAGAAAAAACTTGCTTAACTTTAGCTTCAATTCTAACTGAAACACTAGAGAAAAAGAAGAGGAAAAATTGAAATAATAAATAAGTGCATCAATCATCATTCTTTTATTTTCAAGCATTAACAATTTACAAACTCTTTTACCATAGTTTCAAACTTAAAAATAGATTTTATCACAAGGTGAGACATTCTAATATGATATTCAACTTTCTTCTCGATACCACAGATAGACAAAATATACAAAAGTATGATGACGAAGGAGGACTTGAAATCTGAATATTTAAAATTGATTGTACTAATTTTGGCATAAATTCTCCTCAGAAATTGTCGATGCCAGTAATTGCATGTCCGCTATGCTATCTTTTTAGACCAAAACTAAACTATGATTTTAGATAATTCTCTTGTATTAGCATGAAATCATGGAACAATCGGAGGGCCAGTCGCCTGCTACTGACTGTGAATGTGACTGACTTAAAGCATGGCCATTGGTCAATAATTTTGACTTGAGTTGGTCTGAGTGTGTAATGTGTAGGACAGAATGGGCAAACTAGCTGCAGAGTAATAAACATCTACTGAGTTACTCTTGGTTACATGAAACGAGAATCTGATCACCGTCATGTTTTAGATTCTTGTCCCATTTAATTTTCTTCTATCGAATTCTTACTTATCTTCCGTTAAGATGTCACTTCCCTATCAACGGTGCCTTGCCTCTCTATACGCAGATAAGGAATCATGTAGACAAGCAGATACCTTTACGGTGAATATCATCTATTGATGTATGAAATACGTTATGATATATTTGTGCATGTATATAATTTGTGTTATGAAATGTTTATTAATCAATCAATATAATAAAAATATTACATTGAAAATATCCGTGTTGTTAACATTCCTCCAAACATTCATAATATATCAATTGCGTATGTCGCACTCATTCTTATTATGCTAGCAGTAAAACAGTACTAGATGTAATAAGTAATATTTTGCAATACATGTATATGAAACGTTACATAAGTAGAAAAAAATTATCACAGTTTCCGTATATAGCAATAAACAAAAGCTTTATCTCTAACTCAAACGTTTATCATAAAAAAATTGCTGTAAATGTATTAACATAAAATTATACACATTTAGTTGGATGTACTAGATCTACACAATACCAGACGGATTGAATATCACTAATATTATATCCACGGAAATCAGTGAAAATTAACCAGGCTACACACACACACACACACACACACACACACACACACACACACACACACACACACACACACACACACACACACACACAAATTGTGTTGATTTATTCACAGTCGGAAGTTGACGCACACAAAACATTTGAATGATGGTTTTAATGTATAAACGGGGAAAATTAATTCCAACTCTTTCCAAAGGCAATTAAAGGCGGAATCAGTGAAAAAAATATGTCAAGCTCAATTCTGTGTTTGAAAACATAGGACCACTGCTGTCAAAATAGTTTTGGGGCTAGACTGAGTTGGAAATTAAACGATGCATTAATATATCTCGCGCAAACACTTTTGGGTGTTCGTAGGTGAAAGGGAGAGATGAGGATAGCGACTCGAATCCGATGCCGGTAACGCATTTAATAGATTAATCGAGTACCAAAAAGGGGAGAACGCCTGCATTCATGCGAGGAAAGTGCATTATTTTGTCGACAGGTTAGGTCTATCCTTTTTCATAATGGCTGTTCATAGGTGGAATGAACAAATCAACAAATGACTAAATCTTTCCGTCCTAAACGACATTGGGGTTCTTCCAACATTCAAGTAAAGTTTCATAATTGGGACTTAGTTTAGTCTATAGGTGTGGCACAGGTCTAGCCTGTGGATGTGACTCAGACAGACAAACCTTCTCTTTTATATATTTAGATGCAGTGTATATCTAGTTAGAATACTTAGAATCAACTTTTTTATCAACTAACTGCAACGAATGAATGGTGCTTTTAAGGTTGATAGTATAATGGCGTCATATTAATGTCAAACTGTTACATCTTACCATCTTCATCTGACAAGCGGTTGATAAATGGAACTGTATAGATCATGAGTCTGTATTATACTTTTACTGGCGATGGTGTTGTAAACGGACTAGAAACAATATCATTCTTTCTATTATGATTTGTGGGAATATAATATAATGAAGCAAGACTGTAACTGCAGACTCGCCCTCCTTTATCAATATAAGATATCACTTAAGCAAAAAGGCATCACAATATTTGAGGAAAAGCAATGTGTATAACACGAAACTGCCCCATTTCCCACCCTTGTACAGTGCCTATCGCAACATAATATCATTATTCACCATCCATCCTCCCCTTAAAAATCGACCTGTATTTTGATAAACTAAGAATATCGTGAGTCTTTAGATATGAGTTGATTTCTACACGGACGTCTTCGAAGCATTTGCGGTAGATGGGTTTTAAAAAGGATGAGCAATGGCATCTCCGGATTATGTAGATATACCTCGTACAATCTGTAAGGTGTTTAAATTAGGCTTGGATAAAACCACCCTTTCTTTCTGATGTGAAAGCTGCTACCGCTTGTTTATGTCCAATTGCATTATTAGTTAAATAGCTTAGATTAAATCATATTGATCCAAGATAAAGATGTCGAGTCGTAGTGATGATATGTTTGTAAATATGTTATGGACATTTTCGTATACCGAAGTGAGTTCGTAAACGTGGAAATATGAATAAGAAAAAAATCATTTTATTATGCATCCCCTTTATTCCAAGACACCATTTACTATAATTTCTCTGAGATAACCCTAGTGGTTGACTGAGCCCTTAAACTTCAAATAACTAACTAACTACTATAATTTCTATTGAATTACATTGTGCTTTTGATTGCCTAGTTAAGTAGTTATGAAGCGTAAGGCACATCATGTTTTCATAATGTAATGTGAAAGATAATAGAGAGCTCCACTGGTGGGTATACTTATCAGCAATTTAATAAAATGGGAAGCCACAGTTATCAGCAATTTAGTGTCTCTGTAGTTTTAGAAAATCTATAATAAATAACCATTTCGATTGTTTTCAAAAAGACATACACATAAAAACACACACAGCCGCATTCACAAAGAGAGAGAGAGAGAGAGAGAGAGAGAGAGAGAGAGAGAGAGAGAGAGAGCGAGAGATGGTACATTAAATATCAATATAGATCTAACTTCTAAGCTATTGAATGTAGAATGAAATTATAGTTGGATAGTACGGCCCTTGTAGTGGCATTAGAACTTTCTGAAAATTGTGCAATTCACTATCATTATTTTACCTATGCTGCAATACTCACAAAATCTATCCTTTGTGTTTTCTTTAAACAAAATTTCAGGAACTGATAGTTACATTGCTTTGACTACTTGAAGCTATTTTCACGGAATATGCCTGATAATAATAACGTATATTAAGAAGAAACGCATTCTAAACACTTGCCAGAGATAGGAGGAGTTGGGTATTCTTTAGAAGGAACGGCTTCAATTCAGTCACATTTATTTCATCTTGTTCAATGATATCCTAGATTTGTTCTGTATGATTCAAATCGCAACAATTTTGAGCTTTTCTGGTGACGGTTATAATTTACTCTCTATCGGTACATTTTGTAAATTGAAATATTTTATAAAAGGTATTTAAAATGTTCTACAATTCATGAATATCAAAACACTACTGGGATTAAAAATGTTAGTAATCGTAAGATTACCAAAGCATTATATATTTTTAGGAAGAAAATAACAGCGAGTTAAAACAAGGAGCTCAAAAGACCTTCTGGAAAAATGAGAATACGAATCAAGAAAACATCGGGAATCGGAGAGTTAAAGATGCTAATAAAGGGTTGAATGACTCAATGACTACAGGAGGGTAGAAGTACTAAACGACCTTTCATTGAGTGTGTAAAATAAAATGCTGCTAGATGTCATCTCTTCACAAGTATGAGTTAAATAATGTTAATTATACATTATCATCATCGTCATCATTATCCATTACACTCAGTGGTATGTAGGGCAGCAACATAGCTCCTTCACTCCTGCCTGTCCTGGGCCAACCTCGTCAATGAACTCCAAAAATGCTGCATGGCCTTCATCTCATTCTCCACAGTTCTCCTCCACGTTGCTCTTGGCCTTCCCCTCTTTCTCCTACCGTCTGGGGTCCAGTGCAATGCCGTTCTTGTGATTGACTGAGGATCTCTTCGGAGTACATGTCCTATCCACTTCCACTTGTGTTTGGTAATGATGGTGCCCATGTCCTGGTGTTTACATCTTTTCAAAATGTCTTCATTGCAGATCCTTTCAGGCCAAAAAATTCGGAGAATTCTTCGGAGGCATATGGCATGGAAAGATCGAAGTTTGGCGAGGTCTGTCTCAGTCAGCCGCCAGCATTCAGCTCCATATAGGAGCGTAGACACAACACAGCTCTGGCATAACTTCAGCTTGATCTTAGTATTATACTGTGTTGATCTCCAAACTTTAGTCATTTCTTTGAATACGTTTCTGGCCTTGCCCAGTCTGCTGTAGATGTCCTCTTTTGTTCCGCCCTCGGGTTTGATGATGCTGCCCAGATATGTGAACCTGTCCGTTTGACGTAGGTTTGTTCCATTCGCCTTGACAGGAGCTTGTGTGTTCACATTCAGAGTCATCGTCTCCGTTTTCTTGGTGCTAATATTGAGTCCTACCTGATGATAATATAAAGGAAATGAAATATATAATAAATTCTTTAATCTTTATGTTTCCAAGACTATGAGACGACTTCCATCCATAGTATCTATTAAAAGAAGAGGCTGCTGGAAAAACAAGTTTTCTACTTTCAATAATTGCGTCATTTGTACTCATTTGTACCCGCAAATGTACTCCTTATAATGCTAGTGTTCAAAAGTAAGTATACACTTTTTATTATAGCAGCTAGTCAGAAATTTTAGACACATTGTCATGTTGTCCATTTTGAAAATAATAGATTAATTTTCCTTTCTTTTGATGTATGTCGTGTTGTGGTCACTAGATTGTTAGACGAACAGCATTTTCAAAATAACATTGGAACGGAATTTGGGTGTTGCAAAATGGACAAGTATGAAAAATAATGAAAAATGAATGGGAAACAATACTTGTTGAGAGAATAAGGCAACCTTGAACAGTGAAGAGTTAAGCAAGAATCAGATAAAATACAATTTAAAGGCTTAAGATTTCCAGTTTAGCAAAGAAACAGTAAAAGTAAATATTTAGCTGAATACCAGCTGCCAGTAGAATGTTGAGCCGAAAAGGAGGCGGAGAAGGAGAAAGAGAAGGGGGAGGATCATAAAAGTATAACCTAACTTCGTAACGTGTAGCCAATGTCTAGAACATGTCTCAGTCAATGGGCAAACTTATTTGAGGTTGCGTTGTTTTTAAAAAAAGCAACTTCTATGCGTTTTACATTGTACTGACATTACATCAAGATACGCAAATCACATTAACAAGCTCAACTCCCGTTGCACGAACGGATGTTCATTTGATTTTGATAATAGAAATGTATAGATCTAATTTTTTTATATTGTAAATAAGGAAGAGAGAAGACAGTAGTATGATGAAAAGGTGAAGAAAATGTTAAAATGATTTTTCCTTCTTAGCTATTCAAACTTATATCTCATACACGAACTATTTTAAAAATATAAAAAAAATACATCACCGGAGAAATAATATGATTCAACACGCTACCGAACAACAGCCATATGATTAGCAAGCAATGCCAAAATAAGAAGTGGTTATGCCAAAATTTAAAAAGAAAGATTATAATAATCTTTCTTTTTAAATTTTTAATCTCCTGAATTGGTAGGCGAACCCACAATGTTCTATTGGAAGTCCATCGCCTCATCCACTCGGCCACAATGTCACAAAGAATAATAATAATAGTAATAATAATAATAATAATGATAATAATAATAATAATAATAATAATAATAATAATAATAATAA